>APFE030251575.1:85620-122403 GCA_000404065.3 Pinus taeda
AAGCACTACAAAATAGGCAGTCAAAACAACTTGCCTCTATAAACTTGGAAATCAATTCATGCATTCAATTTTTACCCTTTACATGAATGAATCTTCTAGAAGTGTTAAACAAGAGTAAAAGTGTCTTAGAGTTGCCATAATTACATCAAAGATAATCATTTTTCACCCCAAAAAGTCAAACTGGAGCCAAACTGCGTTTTCTGGGCTGAACTGGTCAAATTTGGCAACATTTCCTCAACGAATCGCACACCTTTTCTCAACGGGTCTCACACGTTTGCAGCTCTGTTTGGAGGCCTTCCCGGTATTAGAATTGGGTGCAGGATAGCTCGTTGGAAAGTTATGTGAGTCTAATTTCCAACCCAACTGGAATTTTTGAATTTGGAGGTAATTTTCCCTATCAAAACTTAATTCTCCCAAGACTGGTTTCTGCAACTCAAAAAAGGGGCAGAAAGTCAAATTTTGCATGCATTTTGACCTTTTGGAGGCCCAAAACTTGATGACATTTCCTACTAATGGATGAGCAAGTGTAACTTTTCATGCCAAATCCAAAAATGCTGAGGTTTTGCCAAATGGAGCTACGATGACCAAGGGTCTCGCCGGGGGCGAGACCCGTTGAGAAGCCAAAACCTGTAAATTTCCAAAAATCACCAAAATTACCCAAAATTCTCAGAATTTTTTGGGATTTGAGCTGTAGTTAGGCTAGTGGGTGCCATGATCCTTAAGGGATGCCTCCGCCAAGATACGGAGTGGATTGGTCCTTTTCTTCTGCCTAAGAGCCTCAGTCAACCGCCTTTGAAACACTTTCATTTTTGCCTTGTAAAATCCACCTCTGCAAATCGGTCAAAGAGGTGAGCTCCTCTCTCTTATGATGACCACCTTTTTCACCTCTATGTGACCTCCTCTATACCTCAACCTCTAACACTGATGCTTGGTCATCACTTTGCTCATATGTTTCAGTTTCTGACATGTTTGAGGAGCAGAGTGGACAAAATGTATTGTTGTTTCTACCTGTAAAAAGTACTGAATTCTATGTTGCTTCAAGGGGACAAGAACATGAGGGAAATGTTAGGGGAGGGACATTTATACAAGGAATTGGGAATATATAAATATAACAGGGAATTTAAGGAAAACATTGCAAACCATTATTGCATATAGGAATACATGTAAGGAAAGTGAATATATGGGAAAATGAACACATGCATTAACAGGGGAAGATAAGGAAACATATGCACAAAACTCTTTGCATGTTAACCCACAACTTCCAGTGTTTACACATGCATGTGGTGCAGCAAGATTAGGGTTTGAGTTTTGATGCTTTGGGAGAGGGGTAGGGTTTTCACTTTTAGTTATTAGGGAGAAGGGAGGGTTTGTATTTTATTTATGAAATGGTATGTGAAGCTAGATATGAATGCAAATATGAGTAAGAAGGGAGGGAGGGAAACAATTTACCAAGGGAAATACCTTGAAACAACACAAACCCTAGCACTCTTGAACATTAACAATGCAGTCACATGAAGTGATTTCTCTTGCACCATTTGATCCTTAAAACATGTTTATACTATCCACCAATCATAACCAGCAACCATTCCATGATTAGAACACCTATCTCAAAAGATTTGATAGCTTGGAGAGCGATTGAGCAAATTTAACACAAGTTTTGCAAGAGACAGCTCAACGGGTCTTGCAGGCCTCTCAATAGGTCTCGCACTGCCCAACGGGTTGCGCCCGTTGTATTTTTGCACTGTGGAGGGGTGCTGGACAAGTCTCGCACCGCCCAATGGATCGCACAGACCTCTCAACGGTCTCGCACATTGGAAACTCTGTTTGAAGGCCTTTCCAGTGTCAGAATTGAGCAAAAGTGGGCTCGTTAGAAAGGTCTTTGAGTCTACTTATCATTGTACCCATCAAGAAAATCATTTGGCCAACCAAGCTAGGAGAAAACTTTATTTTCCCAAGGTCACTTCAGAGGTATCTTTGATTCTCCCGAGGCAACGGAATTCTTGACATTTCTCTCAAACCATGACACCTGTGTAAAAAGTGAAGGAGTTTTTTCTTCTTTGGCATGTTGTGGACAAAAAAATCTCTCAGGTTTCCAAAATTCATCTTTGACGGCTCTAAAACATCATTTGAGTGAAACTTGCCCCGATGTGTGAAACAAGGAATTTTGTCGAAATGGAGCGAAATGAAGGGGATAGGGGGCTTCTAAATTATTGGGGAAATTTTTGGGAGTAGGGAGGGATGTTAGGGAGTAGAGGAAAGTAGAATCTCAGAGATTAAGTGAGGAGAAAGGGTCCAAAAGGGCAAAACATAGGCCCAACCTAGAAAATTGCCAGGTTGTAGCTAGAAACTAGGGTTTGTGCAAAAATGAGGAATTTGGCGGATCTAAGGGATGGGAAGTGTTTAATAAGGTACATTAAGGATATGGGAAGGTGTATGAACATTAGGAAACAAGTTTTGCCGATGATTTGACCGTCCAAGAGAAATTTCCTTCAAAACCCTAGGAGAGGGAAATGAACTTGCCAAGGCACAACTGAAGCATGGATAAGCTGTAAAATGACTCATTAGACACTGACGTGATAATGAAAACCCTATGAATGATAATAGACGCAGCTGAGTGATGACATAAACTGACATTTGGGCAACTTTGAAAAGAGTGAGAGCAAACCCTAGACCTAATGCCTAGTGACCAAATTTTGCTTGAAGACCCACTCAAATGACAAAATTTGACCTTGACACTTCAAAATCACTTAGTAAGAGCATATTTGATCACTAGAGGAAGGCTGGAAAGGCTGACACTAACAGAAACTACATCCATATAGGTTATAGACCCATCTTAGTAGCTGGCATAGAGAAGACAGGGTGAGCAATGTTGTCGATCACATGCATGGGTGTTCAAGAGAATGGATGTCATTGTGTGCACACATGTGATCCCATCCATTAGCACACTCACTGAGGTGAAGACAAAGAACCAAGTCCAATTGGAGTTGGACATGTACTTCGACGAGTTGATGCACATAGCCACTAACACACACTTGGAGATCAATGAAAACACTATGCATCAGTATGTTGTTAGCCCGACTGCACTCAATACTCTTATGAACATGTTATCAGACGTGTTGGACAGAGGATCCAAATCAATGTACCTAGATGCAATAAAGTTAAGAGCACTTTCAGTAGGATGTTACCATTAAGCACACAGACACTGTCATGAACTAGCCAAGCTTGGCGTCAGTTCACCACCATTGATCATTGCAAGAATTTCGAAGAGTTGGTCTTCCCATAACTGTTTGAGTCTTGGTGATAGCTTGCATGGCTTGCTCAAGCCTATTTTGTCTCACAAGGGTACATGTGCAGATTGTAATGTAACATCTTGTGAAAGTGAAAGACCAAGTGCCGATGGTCAAATTTAACAGCCATGTAGTAGTTGAAGAGTCATGGGGGTAGGTGAAGAGTCACAAAGGGGAATGTCAAGGGTCACCCCACCCTTTGCTATTAATAGAATCTCATAACTCATTGTAAGGGCTTTTGGTGGCCAAGATTCCTATAGTGGTATCTTAGAGAAAGATTGGAGTGTATTGTAATGAGCCTTAGCTTCTCCAAAGTGCAAAGCTAGTACATCTCTTTCAAGGAGCAGGTGGTAGTGACTATAACATTCCACTGTTAGAACTAGTGGTTGGTCATTGTTGTATTGTATGATTGGATCTTTCACTCTTAATATAAAAAATCTAGCACATTTCATGCATATGTTCTTATTGTATTTCAACTATCTTGGTTACTTTAGTGATATATGTATTTGTTGTTTATGCATGTATGTATGGACTTTTATATATATGTTTGTATGAATCTTGTCGAGATGTGTTGTTGGTTTAACCATCACTTTGGAGCGTTGGCTAACTTGCTTTCCAGTTTGTGATGTATCTTTCTCGTGTGTTGCCTTTCAAACTGCATGTTTCCACAGGTTTCTAAGAGGTGCACTCATTCCCCTTTATGTGTGTTAGAACCCTTCATGCACCTTCCTTGGCTTGTTGTGCATGTCACACTCTCGCTACGAATAAGGACATCTTACTTACCTCTACATGTAATTGCGATCAAGGAAATACCATACAACCCACTATTGAGACTCCTACACCAAACAGCCTGAGGTCTAGTTAGGACTTCTTGCCAAGGAGATCCCCTGACATGTTGGCAAGTCCAACACCGTCAACAAGATCCCATAAAAAATGGGACAATGTGGAAGATCAAATCTCGATGTGCTTTTTGTTCAAAGAAAAAGTATAGAAACCTTTACCAAAGAAAGAAGCGAAGGGATCACCCTTGATCAATGGTTTCTAGTTATTCTTAACCAATTGCTTCATAGTTTTAGGAGATGGTCATAAGACCATTAACTATCTAACTAAATCACGATATGCTAGTTGGAGGGCTTGCAGCTAAGCTTGAGGGGCTGATATCTCCACTTTAGGTATTTCATCAAGATTATTCACAAATTTTGATGTTGTGTCTTTTTGAAGCTTTGGTCCACTAGAAACTAAAGCATTGAAAGCATATATTTCTAGTTCTAGATCAGAGGGAGAGGCCATATTGGCCATGTCATCCCTCTAACCAAAGCACTAACTTGCAAGAAAATAAACAGGGATGGAGGATGCAGATCATGGGTTGAGAAAAGATCAGAAGGAAGAATCAAATGCAGACGGGGGAGGAGGCCCCACAAGCCTATATGAGCAGATATAAGGTCAAATAAGATGATGATGGGATAAGAGAGTGCCCAGGCCTGTAGGACTACTTAGAAGAGCAGAGGGAGAGTATTAGCTTTAGGTATATTTATTGCCAAAGTTGGCCTCCAATTGTTCTGAAGCCAATCTTACTTTGATTGCACCTCCCAAGAAACTAGTTCAATGTTTAGAAGAGTATTCATCACATAAGTTTCTTCCAACATAAAAAAATTGTTGAAAGTGATCCGTAAACTGTCATGGATATTTCACTAGACAATTCATCATAACATATATGATAAAATTATAGTTAAAAATTTGAAGATTGTACTATGTAGATTATTTTTCCTTAAAGTTTTGGATTTATTAAGTTACAATTTCATGCATGCAATATGTAAAATGTGGAAAATAGAGAATAGAAAAAAATACAATCACCAACAACCATAAGAACACATGATATATCCTAGGAAACCCTTTCAAGAGAAAATCTAATTGGAAGGTTGATCCATAATTGGGAATAATAAAAATAACTATTATGGGTCTGCTTCAAACCATGAACTAATTCATTAATTATCCTTGATCTTCTCCTTTTACAAAAAGGGATGAATTCTTCTCCCAATAAGGGGTTGTTTCTCCCTCACAAAAGGCTAAGATTTTCACATCAATTGGATCATTCTACCATAAGGGGGTTACAAAATATCTCCCAAATCTAAGCATTTGAATGGGTTAATGAGTCCAAGCCTTAGTGATGCAAGAGAATCTATAAGCAAAGATCATTTTTACCTCTTGGGTCAAAACTCATTTACTAAGGGAGTTAGTTCCCTAATTTGTTCACTGAGGGAATTTGGGTTTCCTGAGCCATTTAATTTGTAATATTTCTTAGTTATAGACTAGAAGGAATCTAAATTTTTAAGAAGTTAGATGAGTGTCACTTAATTTCTATGTAAGCAAAACGAACTAGCTAAATCAAGGATTTGTTAGACAATTTAGGAACATATTGAGTTTGTTCGATTGTACAAGAAATTGTGAAGAAAGTTTTCATATGTAATTGAGAGATCAAATTAAATAGAGAGGTTTGGAGAGGTGTGTAAGTGATCAAAAGGAAACTATTCATGAAAAATAAATTTTATCGTCTTTCCTTCCATTCATAATTAATACATATATTATATGAATTATTTGTGTTTATTATCTATATGTATGTGTGATATTTTGTGTCAAACAACTAGATCGACTTCATTTTTTAGTTAACCAGAAGGAGCAGAGTGGTCGAGATTCAAGTCGTAGTAGTAAAGGCTCAAAACCAAGATTTAGACAATTATGTGTTTTTCAGTGTTTTCAATGAATTGAAAGTGACAAAAGTCTCTTTGTCAACCTTTATGTTTATTAGCCATCAACCACTAGAGATGGAAGAGACTTTCACTTGGTTTTAATAACCCTTTCACCAACCAATCTAATAATTATCTAGTGATCACAATAACTAACATATCATTTCCCATCTACGGTTGCCATCAACCACCATAGGCCATCAGAGGTTAGCAAAAGATGGTTGAAATACTTGTTCCAGTTTGATCTGATAAGCATCAAGCACTTCCATCAACTAATGAGTCAACAAATAAAATATTTCATGCTAATTGTAGTTTTGTCTACCACCATTTCCCTACCATGAAAGCACCAAATATTGTTAAGCACCAAGGCAGTCCCATTAAATAACATATCTCTAAGACAAGAATCCTTCATAAAACGGTCATTGATCACTGCCACTAGTCAATTGTAGAAGTGTTGAAATCATAAGAGTGTAGAAAAGTGTAGGGAAGTTTCATCAACATACAAGCTTAACAAAATGGATCTTTCATAACAATTGTTAAAGTTTGTTAGTGAAATCATCACATCAGTTCTATTCACCACCCTTGAGTAAGAAAAATAAAGCATTGGCAGTTGCATGGAGTCAACAAGCCTATTTCCTCTCATTTTCTACCCATGGTCATAAATTTGGTCTTATGGACCATTTTAGTTAGCACCCAAGTGTTAGGTAAACTTGACACGGGGAAAGAGTCAAACTTGATTGGGTCAATAAGAGTGATTTTAGGCCCATGGTTTTTCATTTCCCATGGTAATTTTCTCATGTATTGCATGTAATGAAGCCTTTAAAAGGCTTATAAGACTTCATTTTAATGGTTGGAGGCAGGTGAGTGGTAAAGGCTTACTTAGCCGACATGGCCAAGGTTTTGGCTAAGGACTAATGGAATTCAACTGACTAGGTTTTTCCCTTGAATTAGAGTTTTTACAAGTAAAATATTATGTTTAATGTTTATGATTGTTGTTGGTTGTTTAAATTTTCCTCCTTGACATGGATCCTCCACTTGAGCAATTGGAACTCCCTACATGGCTCAATTCTATCTCCGCAAACTTGGCACTTCTCTGCACTTTGAAAAATGGTTCTCTATATCAAAGCTCGAACCCTAGTTAGTAGCCCCTAGTTGAATTGATGTGGGAATATCAAAATAGGATTTGGATGCATCCCTATAGCCATTAAAGGAATAAATCCCCATGCCCACTATTCGACATCCCGTGTAGTGCAGGTTCTACCACCCACATGGTTGCTAGAAGAATTAACATATAAATTCCTCTATCAGATCATTCATGTTGCTCAACTGACGACATTGATCTACAAAAAGGTTTAGTTGTAGGTCAATGGTTCCATGATATCATAGACACATTGAAGTATTTAATCCAAGGTCTCAACAACATATCCTATAATGAATTTAATCCACATACTTCTCCTTCATGGGCTTGTGTTGCAACTCCAATACCATAAAATCTAAGTAAATTATCAAATAAAAAAATCATTTGTCATAATCATGTTTTAGATCTGAAATGCTTCATTATTGATCTACAATTATATATGTGACATATTTTGTGTCAATCCCTCTATCCACCAGGCCAAACAAAACCTTATCAACAAAGGTGTCCCCTTGAAGCCAAATATTGGATCTAATACCAATTGTTAAAATTTTCCTAAGAGGAAAAAATAAACAACTAGCAACAATCATAAACATTAAACAAAATAAACACAATATTTACCCTAGGGAAAACCCAACTCTGGGGAAAAATGCAACCAATGGAATTCCATTAGTCCCTGGCCAAAACTGTGGCCAAGCCAACCAAAACCTTGTCCAAGTTGGCCAAGTGATTCTTCACCGCTCACCTCCATGACACCATTGTAATGAATTCTTCCAAACCCTTTAAAGTCTCCATTCCATGTAATCCACATGCAAATTACCATGAGCAACCAAAAAATATCATGGACCCAAAACCAATATTATTAACCCAATCAACTTTGATTGTTTCACCAAGTCAAATGTACCTAAAAATTCCCCTTTAAACCTTGACTTGGGGTTTCCTTGACTAAATCCAGCCAAACTAGCCAAGTGAGTCAGCCCCGCTCACTCTAGCCCTTACCCCATCAATGTTTATACCTGGGGTGTCTATTAACCTGACATGCCCCCTATCATCTAGGTCTAACTGAAATCATGATTCCCAAAAAGTTTTATCATAAAATAAGTCATGAGATCGATACACACCTAATTCACACATAGGGGAGGGATATTATTAGACATTAGATAAACCAGTTCTCCTTGTTTGTTTCATGATGTGGACTAATTACCTTTCATGGATCCTTATCTTTAGCAATGTAATCATTGACTAACATCTACGGGTTTTAGTCTAACAACAATCATGATTCCCAACACCAAGTGTTGTTGAATTTGGGGACAAGTGAGACTATCATCATCACTTAGAATGGCTTAGTGAGTGATAGCAACCAATTCTAGGATCACTCAAATTCTTATTTCCTATGGATTATGGTCCCACCATGATCTTTCTTACTCTTCCTTTCATTGCAGCAACATATGTCTCTAAGAACCCCAAGATCCACAAAATTACAATCTTTTAACATTGCAGGTCAACCATCTTATCGCGTAATCTAACTTCATGTGAAAAAAAATAGTTTTTACTTACAGGTTGGCAGATCAGCTTGATTGTGAGGTACCGCAACTTACAAATGCACCAGCTAAGGTCAAGGTTGACTACTCTATGGACTAGTCTAGGGTCGAGATGGTCGAGGTAGTTAGGGGTCAGGATGGTCGAGGTAGTCAGGGGTCGATATGGTCAAGGTAGTTAGGGGTCGAGCTTTGAAAATGATTAAACAAACTTTAAGGAAACCTTCCTCGATGGCCCAATTTCACCTAGAATTCCATGATACTACTTCACAACATAAAGATGCCTGACTAAGGGTCGGCCGACCTTCTCTGCATAACTTTCAAGACTATTTCATTGTTTCTCCATGATATATTTTAAAGCTTAGATTACCATTGACCTTGTTGTGATCAATGATGAAACTTCTCATTAATCTTTTCATCCAATACACTAGGTCCATGTCATTTCCCTCACACATCACCTTGAACTTACGTTGCCCCGAATATTTGTAAATGACACACAACGGGATACCTTCGGGGAGATAGACTCTAGGGAATGAAATTTCTTATGTCATATACCACACTCAAGTTTTATCTTATGTGGATCCCACTCTTCCACGTGACCACTTATCAATCTCGCCATCTAATATATCGGGTCCACTTCTCCTCGAATCATGCTAAGTCATTGGTGCTACACATCATCTCAACATTGATTCATCCTTATATTTCCATATGTTGCACCCTTTGAGCCTTTAGGGGAGACAAAACCTAGGGAATGGAAATATTTCCTGTCAATGAATGATCCCAACCTTTGTTAAATGATGTCCCCAACCTTTGACCTACTCCACTATGTTGACCTTCCGGGTTATCTTCATGCAATGGAGATTCTTTAATAGACTTCAAACTCTATTTCTTCAGCCTCTGTTATGTGATAGACTCTTGCAAGGCCCAAAAAAACTAAGTCCCAACTTTCCTCGTGTTGTCGCTACAACGAGCACCCTCCAAAATTTGGCCTACACTTGAATTTTGGAGCCTACTCTAGATCTTGTGATCTATCATTTTATAGTCACTTCATCGTTGATTGTTGTTTCACTAATCACTCAAGTATTCATCATAGGTTCTAAGTGTTAAAGTCACTTCCTCATACATGCTCAGTCTTCAAAAGAATTCACAAGTGCACCCCTTTCAGTGCAATCTTACATAGACATTGCAGAACCCCTAAAGGTAAGGCTTACACAATCACTATTCATAGTGACTACGCAATCCATCAATACAATAAACTTTGAAACCTATGTCGACAGTCAATGCACACTCTCCATTAATAGTTCCCTTCTCACTTTGGTTCCATTTGTACTTCTATTCCAGTTAGTTTTCACAATTGTTTCTTTTGTGTGTTCTTGTTTCCATTAGTATCTCTTTCACTTTTGCAACTATTTTTTTTCTTTCTTTCACTTCTACAAGTGACTTTTCTGTGTTTTCTTCAATATATCATGTGTCTCTTTCACTTTCTCTAGCTTTCTCAAGTGTCATTTTCACTTTTTCTTACTGTCACCTTTTGGTAAGGGAAGTGTCATACCTAATGAAATGGATTCATTTGTACGATTATTAAAGGGAAGATCTAATGGATTCCCTTGTACCATTTTTTTCTATCTATCATAGATACATGTATTGGACTCATTCCCCAAGTCTTGAGCACTCTTTCACTAGTGTCATCACTTGTGTTACAAAATGTGTCTTAAGTGTCACACTTGGAGGTAAGTATTGTTCTACTATCATTTCAATGAGGAAAGGTTGATTTTTGGTTGCTAAATGCTTCATTGTCAAGTGGTTGATCATCTATAAGTGTTAAAGTTCAAGTCAAGTTTTTTTCCCACCTCTCTACTCTCTTGTCCCACACTTAGTCATTTTTGAAGACAATATTTCCCTTATCAACCTCCCTCCAATATGCCTCCATGAACTGTGCATTGTGCATTCCTATGGCTCAGTCAGCATATCATGCCTCTTGGAACGATGAAATCCACAATAATTGCCCCCAACAACTATGTATTGTGCACTCACATTTCCTAAGGTCTACCTCTTTCTCCCCATAACTGTGCAATATTGCCTCCCATTGCCTCCCATTCAGCCTCTTTTTGTTCACTACATAGTTTCAGTAAGAAGTCTGCCTCTCTATCTCTCTTAACTGTGCAACTATGCAATCCAGTGGTCTAGTCTCCTTCCTAAACTACTCATTGCATAGTCACAGTGGGAAAGCTTGCCTCAATGTGACCCTCAACTAAGCAATGTTATTTCTCAAGCCTTTAGCAACAACACATTGCATGATTACAGTCATTAGTGTCTCACTCTTTCCTCATGGAACTACACACTATGCAATCCATGAGCCTTCTCCTCTATCCAACACTTAGTCTCAGGACTTATCAATGAATTTCATGAACATAAGTAGAGTAGGAAGTGCCCAGACTGATTTCATCTTGTCATGAGTGAATTTCACTTGCAGGTATTGTATCTTGACATGACAAGATGGTATTTAAGAAAGATGATAAGGAGACCATGCAAGGTGACACTCAATAATACTATAAAATATAATGATCACTAAACAATAAGATGAAGGGACACTAGATCAAGATAGAAGTTGGAAGATGCAGATCACATAAAAGACTCCATATCAAACATCCTCTCAGAGGATGAATATGAAGCACATGCAATATTATTCATGAAGATATCAATGAAGTAACAAGAAGAGAAGCTTGGCATTGATACATCATCATGAAGATACAAGTCATATTTTTTCAAGTTGTTGATGAGCCTAAGTATTGCAACAAGAATGTTGTAACTCCCAAGGCTACCAACTTTAATTATCAACCAGGGGTTTGTACAAACTTAAGAGGTATCTAAACTATATGTGCAACATACAATGTGTCATTCCTTCACTACCATGATGTAATGGAGTGAATCTAATTGAAATCCTAAGAGCGTGAATTCAAATAAATAGGCCTAATCTACATTTTAAAAGGGCATGTCCTAATTGGTGTTTTATTCTTCCTCAAACACAGATTTAGATCCTAGGGGTTATGATTCAACCCTAAGATACAAAAACCAAGATTTTTGAGCAAATATGATCAATTTTACATGTGCTAGAAGAGTGCTATAGGAAGTTACAGTGTTTGCTACAGGAAATTATAGTGTTTTCTACATGAAGTTACAAGTTCACTACAGAAAGATGTAATTCACCGAATGAACAAGTAAAATCAAATCCAAATGGGATGGGAATATTTTTTTGTATAGGATGTCTTAGATATCAATTCCGAGTGGAATCACTCATAAATACCCCTGTTAATATGTGCTAAAAAATAGCAGAAAATTACTAGTCTAAAATCTAGAAATTCGAGAACAAGTGAGCTAGTTAACCTATCAAATGACTAACCTAATCAAGGGAAAATGAAATGGGGTGATTTTTTTTTATTAAATTTAATTTTTTATGATCAAATTCAAGTGGAATAAACTCAAATGAAGCTCATTAGTATGTTCTGAAAAATAGTAGAAAACTACTACTATTTGCTACAAGGGATTTCCAAAATATTTTAGATTTGTGAATAAACAAAATAATCCAAGTAGTGGAATGATTACTATTACCTTTAAAAGTTGTTCCAAGGATGAAATCATGCTTTTTATCCTGCAAATTAACTAACTTCAACCATTTAACCCAATCATACAACAAGAAACCATCAATATTGAATGTAAAGATAGGAAAAACAAGAACAAGAGATCCATGTGAATAAGAAGTGAAAATATAAAAAGTAAATTATACAAAAGGGCTATAAGGATCCCAGGATGGCCAAGAACAAGGATACTCAGAGTCCTATGAGGGAGGCCAATCTTTATAAGCTAAAAATGGCACCAAGCTTCATTATTTGAATCAATCCAATTACATCCCTGTTAGAAATGAAAGTGGAGTTGCAAAAATACAAGTTATTTCCACAATAAGACTAACAAAAATCAACCCCTAGAGGTAAATTAGAATTGGTACTTATACAAAATGATGAGGAATAATTCACCTTGAAATGAGTAAGCTTTCCCCTCCAAAATCCCTCAAATAGTGGATCTGGTTCCCAACACTAGGAATCTGCATTAAATGACAAGGAACACATTCCTAGATTTTCTCAATCATTCGAGCTCCAAAATTTATGCAATAATTTCATAATATATTGTTGATTTATTATCCAATATCGATCCTCATATAGTAGGGAGAAAGTCCCTAAATTATCTCCTCCTCCAAATCTTCATAATCTGCCCAATATTCTCACAATATTCTACAAAAATAAATAATATTAGGCACAAATATGAAATTATCGATAAACCTTCCTAATGAACATGTCAAAGTTAAAAATATGTCATATAATGCAAAAAGATAGGTTTAAATGTGCTGAAGGACGGTCAGATGGGCCTTAATTTATGTCTAATTTAGAGGCTTGTCATACCCCCTATAGAAAGTGTTTCTCATCCTCTGGAAACTTACTGACCTCATTGTGCCTCATTCATGGCCCTGGTGGCCTCTCTCTTGTACATTCCTCAGTCCTTTTTCTTAAGAAGTTTGGTTGTAGGTTCTGCAAGGACAAGTAAAAAATGTAGTTTTTCTTTTCATGATTGCTTAGTAGTCCTTCAAGCACAAAAACATAACTTTCCTCTTTGCAAGTGAAATATGTTGACTTGTAGATCCTTTTTATTCACATCCTCTCCCTTGAAAAGTTCATTCCATTTTCACTCATTTTTCCAAAATTGTTTGTGCATAGAAAAATCATAGTGTTTCTAGAGACCATTATCCTACCCTTTTCCCCTTATGCAAGATGGGTTCTTGAAGATTTTTCGGTTTGGAAAGGTATTCCACATCCACTTCCAATATCATGCTACCTTTTTCCACCATTTGGACACCTCTAAAACCCTCAAAACGCCCTCAGATGTGATCATGTAGAAACACAAAACATCATGTAGAAGACCTATAGCACACTACAAAATCTATCAAATCTTGACCAAAATTACACCTCATGCTTATTTTTTCCTCTTACCTTTCTATAGTATCTTCTATGCCTTGGAAAAAAACTAGAAAAAGATTAGAGACATCTTGGAAAGCCTCTTTTCATCAATGTGGATCGAATTATATTTTGATGGTGAATGTCATATTTCCTTTTTTTTCCTTCTTCTTTTGTTTGTGGCCTAAATTATTTTCTAATGGGCTTTTGATTTCTCTGTTTTGATTAGGTCTCTCTTAGGCACTATTATTTTGGTTTTTAACATAGTTTGTTCCTTTCTTCCTTCTTCCTCCTTGAGTTTTTATTTTGGCTAATTTCCCTCTTCTCCATCTTCTTTTGCTTCTTCATTATATTATTATTATCATTCTTATTGGTTGAGGGGTTTCTATGGTTAGATCCACCCCCCATAGCCCTCAATACAACTTTCCAATGTTGGCAATGCAATTTTCTATTTCTGCTAGAAGTTTTAGATATTCCTATGTTATGAGGGTTATATTACAGAGGAAAAAATAACAACCTTCTCATATTTCTTGGAGGAAGGTTGATTTCATTCTCACTCAAAAATAATTGAAATTCACCTTCTTATAAGGCTCAATTCAAAGGAAACATCCATATTTCATTTTTTATTTGTAAACATTTATCAAAAGTTTCCCATAGCCTGTACTACTGAAGAAAAAAATGAAACTTTTTGCAGGCTTCATATTCATATATGGAAACGAGAAATATGTATTTACCCTTGCTTTGGGTGTTCCCCTTTGAATCCTAGCGTTTGGGAGTGAAATTCCTCAAAATCAGGGTCTTTTGTAACAACTTTTGCCTTCCTTTAGCATCTTTGTTTTCTCCTATAGCAGCTTTGTTTTTCCTATAGCACACAGTCTGTCTTTCCTATAGCAGCCCTATTTCTCCTATATGATCTTGGCTCCCTAGGTTTCTATATTTCTCTATGAGGCTTGAGCTACTTCCCCTTAGCTTGAGCTCTTATTTCCCTCTAATTCTTCCTTTTGCTAACAAGTGGATTTCTTAATTGTGATTAGGGTTGTTGAGGGAGGTTGAGGCTTCCCTTGATTGAATCTAGTTTTTCTCCTTCTATTAATTCCTCCACCCATTTCTCCTAGTATACCTTCTTGATGTTATGTAGGTGTGGAACATAGAAATTTTTTAAACAGTCCCAGTGGTGCAACAGTGGTAAATTATTTGGTATTATTGAGGAAGAAGGGTGCTTGAACTAATGCGAACCAAGCTCAAAATTCAAAAAGACCTCCTACTGATCAATTGACTATTACAAGCTCTTAATTTCCAACAAACTTCTCATGCAATTGAATGTGGAAATGAGGAAGAAGGGTGTCACTTATTTTTAGAGAAATTTTGGGTGTGCATGAAGGTTTCAGACAATATTGAGTCACTGTGACACCTTTTTCACCTCCCAACTCTTCCATTAGCTCCTCTCGGCCCTCATGCAGCATTTGCGGGCCTACTTATAGCTTTCTTCTATAGCACTAGCAGACTGTGTTCGAAACTCCTCAATGGAACCCTAAGCACTAGCTTGTTCTTCCTCTACCTATTTTGGAATAAGTGGTGGTGCAAATGAAGTCAAGCTAGCACATAATACCCTCTTTTGGTTAAAATCTTGGAGCACTTTAGTGACTTGCCATTGACCTGAGTTTCCTCTTGTGGATTGTTGTCCCTACTAACTGTAATCATTTCTCTCTCCTTGTAATCATCACTTTCCCCACTTTGAATTATTCACATTACATGTGTGTTTAAGTGAACTACAGTCTTACTAGTCAAGGGTGGCCAAGTTTACTAGCCACCTTTATCTTATAAAACCTTCTCTCATGTGCATTGGAAACATTTTTTTTACCTTAATATGCTCAACGGGAGAGGTGAAGAACAAATGCATACATGTGCCTACCTGATGTTTAGTTGTTGTAGATGCATGCATGTTATTGTTGGGATTCATATCATGATGGGTTGAAGGAGAGGCATGTATGTTGCTTCTAAGTTTATGGTCAATCCATGCTTCTTTGGAGGTGCTAATTTTCTTTGCTAGTTTCTGCATAGGTCTTCATAGCTTGCTGATTCTTTCACTGATAAGGTTTTTGTGTGCATGTTTCTTTCCAGTGTTCAATCTGATATTGGTGGAGTGGATGGACTACTTCCTAATGAGGGTGTGCCCCTTCTCAATATTCATAAATGGATTCATGGTGCTCAAGGTGGATAGATCTTCTGTTGTGTGAGTGAAAAAAAATTGATGTTGAGTTATGCTGTAACTATGGAGGTTGCTAAAGGAGGAATTCTCTTTTTGTAGCAGTCATTTAATTCCTCGTTGAGACCTCATTAATGCATGTGGGATTGGTGGAAATTAATAGGTGGTATAAGGACATCGTTAAAATCATTAAGAGGTGGTGTAGGTGGTGGAAACATTAATGAAAATTTTTTCTATGATTTTTTCATGTAAGGCAGAGTGGAATTCGAAGATGAATCTTGGCTACATGGAGTGGATAAGTGATGAAAGTGGTGTTGGGGACCTCTCTCAACCTTCCTTAAAGAATACATGACCTTTTGACCCCTTTCTCAGATCATATCTGCCTCCTATAGCTTCTTCTCGACCATCCTATAGCAATTCAGGCCTTCTTGTAGCATTTCAAGACAACCTCCTCTAGCAAAATGGTTTTATGCATATCTCTCAAACTCTATACTAGATTGACCTAAATTGTTTTGAGCATGTTTCCATCATCCTTATGCACCTCCCCAGAACAAATCTTGGCAAATGGATTTATGAATGTTGAGAAAAAATAAAAATGGTTGTAGGTGATGGAGGTTGATTTCTCTAAAAGTGTGCATCGGAATTTACTGAAATTTCTTGAGCATGTTACCATCATCCATATTCATCTCCCCATGAAACATATAGGAAAATAGATGCACAACTTTAAATATATGATAAAAACTATTTTCTAATTTGTGTATTTTGGCTTCCTGTAGCAAAACAGAGCCCTCTTCTAGCATTTTAGGATAGCGAGGAAAATGAATGAGAAAGACTTGGAAATGATGGGTGGATGTTGGAAATGGATGAGGGTGATGGATTGGCATGGCTTTGGTCGTTTTGGAGCATCTGAGAAAATGAGTATAAATTTCAAGTTTGACATCCTTTGACTAGAATTTTGATCAATTTTTCCCTTTTGGTGCTAAAGTGTTCTTGTTGCTTGCAAAGTTTAGGGAGCACCTGCATTCATAAGAGAGAGATACATGGATAAAATAATTTTTTTCTTTTCATATTTTCATTTTTTCTTTTTTTCTTTTAGACCTATTAGTTGCCTAAATGAGGTTTTCAACTAGTAGGTTTGCCTAGGTGCCTCAAAGGAGGTTTTCACCTAGGACCTTTTATTTTTCTCCTTTTTCTCTTTTTTTCCAACCCATTGACTACCTCATGGATATTTTCAATCAACGAGCCAATCTTAGGTGCCTGAAAGGAGGTTTTCACCTAATATTTTTTTTCCCTCTTATTTTTCATTTTTTTTTTCTATCCTACTATACTTGAAAAAACCAAAATCATTTTCAAGTGTAGGAATAATTCCAATGGAGCCACTTGCATAATAGCATGATAGATGAAATTGTGTGTAGGCGCAAAACATATGCTTTAACATGGACCTGAATGTGAGATACCAACTACTTTGATTGAGATGAGATCAAAAATTGTTGAAGAAGAGTGTGTTGCTATAACTTAACAATTTCCTAGAACCGTATTTTAATATAGTTGTGATGCCACTGGCCCACTTACTAATTTGGATCATCTTGGATGTCTTCTTCTTCCATGAAATTAAATTCTTCTTCTTTTTGTTGATTATTTTATTGAACACATAGAGGATCTAATGTTGAACATGATATAACTTCCTCAATCTCTGATTTTGATGTCTTTTCTCCATCAATTGCATCCCATGATCCTTTGTTATATTCATTTGAATCTTCTTCTTATGGATGTTGTCCTTCAATGACATCAAAAGAATCTCTTTTTTGCAATACCTTTCTTGATCTAAGATGAAAACCATCTAGATCAAGAGGAGATGTTTGGGATTGTTGTGCCTTAGCTTTGTAAGTGGGTTGAGATACTTCCTTGTGTGGGTTTTGAAATGGTGGTACAGGTAGTTGACTAGGAGAGGATCTTTGAGATGGATGAGGTTGAGGTTATGGTTGTTGTGGAAGTGGATGGTAGGGATAACATGGAGTTGGGTATGGAGGATGTTGAGGAAAATATTCAGTTGATTTCTCTCATAAGGTCCTTCCAACCTTGTTGCCAAGATTGGTTATCGGGTTGAGATGGCCAAGGTTTCCAAGGAAAGGGTGTATTCCAATTAATTTGAGATGGATGTGCATAACCTTGAAATTTTGGATTAGGTTTTTGCATAATACTAAGTTGACTAGGCTCCTATGGTCCTCTTGGAGCTACATAACATAGCTTCTTTGGTGATTGACTTGCTCCATTATCCTCTTGGTAAACTTCCTTCAAACTTGGTAATCATGGGAAATATTTAACAACATTGTTAATCAAGGTTGTCGTTGATGTCAATATGGCATTGGTTGGGATGGAAAATATTCTTGAGATGCCAGATGATGATGTCCATCGAGGAAGATGTCAAGTCACTCATGAAGAAGTGCCAAGTACCAAGTACCAATCATGTACCTTGATGATCTAGAAGCTCTTGATGACTTATGTGGACTACCTTGATGAATGACCACACTTGATGAAGGATTATATGATTTCCTTAACTTTGATGGTCTTTATGATGGTGTGAAGTCATAACCTTAAATGTCCTTACCTTTGATGATCTTGACAATGGGAGACTACATGATGACATGATGTTGCATATGAGTGATGACGTATCACTACACTATATTAATGACATGGTGAATTGTTGGCATTTACAATGACATTATTACCCTATGATTTAGAAGGCAAACAATAAAGAAATCAAACTATGAAGAAGCCTAACACTTGAAGGAATTTTTCCCTACCTCCATTTCTGCACTAATAAATGACCAGTCACATTAAAGAATAATTTTTACTACCTTAGAGGCATATTTTCATCATTACACCTACACCATCCTTTAGAGCATAATTTTTCCTTTCCAATGAGATATTACTTTGCCCGAAACTAAAAATGGTGAGGGAGAACATGAATTTACAAGTTAAGGGTATAATTCTGACAGTGAGCCAACTTGTGTTAAGCCAATTTATGTTGGCCAAATTACAGAGACGTGTGTTTTCACTTTTGATATGTGAAAACCTATATTTATTAGAGTTTTGAGATCATTCTTTAGCCAATGTTTTCGGTAAATATTATAGAAGAATTACAGCATCTCGGATTACAGAAGGTCAAGCGAAAAAAACTTGAATATTATCATTCAACTCATGAGTTAAGAAAAAAGGAGACCATTGAACCTACAATTTTTGGGACTATAGAATTTTTTTGAATAAGAAGACCTGCATTAGATCTTTTGGACAATGATATTCTCTACAACAAATAATATGTGGAGTGAGCCAAAGCTATGATGATACCAGTGACAACAAAGGTCCGAACCTGTGGTGGATATTTTTTTAGATTGAGTGAACTATAGACCTAAATCTGTGAATACCTTCGATACCTGTATCTCTCAATGACTTCAGTATTGTATATCTTAGTGGTCTTTCTATTTTATAATCATAATCTTGTAGATTAAAAAGAATCATACTCTTACAAGACTTGTTTCAAGAGAATATACTTGTGAACTTGGTTGGATATACACTGAAGGAATAATTCCAGTGTATACATTGCATAACCGTGTAACATACCTATTGAAGGCATTGAAACAGTTTCTTTGAAACGTTATTGAAGGCCTTGAGACTATCATTGAAAGTAGTCTTAGTGAAGAAATTTTTCTAGACAGAAGAGACTTTGGAATCAAATTCAAAAGGAACTTTTGAGTAGATATGGAGTAGTGCATAGTTACATCTTCTAGACATATTTGATAAAGAGATTTAGAACAAAGCATTTTTATAAGGTGACTGTGTAATTTGGAGATACATTTTGATAGTCAAGCAAGCTTATACTAAACTCTTTGAGAAGACTATTGGTCATATTTGAGTTGGAGGCACAATTTGTGGCAACCTTGTTTTGATAACATCTTCTGGGTGAGTACTACATGTGAATTTTTTCTTTGGGATCAAAACTTGGATTGCAAAGGCATCTTGCGTAGAAATATTTGTGAGCATCTTGAAGCAACATACTAGGCATAGTTTGGAGAATTTTATTTTTGAGATAGTTTGGATTATGATTGATATATATTGAAGAGAAGACTTGTTGTATACCTTTAAAGCATTCCTTGCAAACTTGTTGAAGAAGTAATTTGAATAACCTTGTTGAACTATAGTGGAGCAAGCCTTGGGTTTGAACCAGTTTGAAGTACTCTTGAAAGAGGATTGATTGTGAAGACTCTTCTGGAGTAGTCTTAGAGTATACATCCTTTCCATTGGCACTAACTTTGAAGATTCGTGGACATCCTTGGAGACCATGATGCACTAGTCATCATGAGGTGACCTTTGAGAAATTGTTTGGGTAACATGAAGAGTTGTGGAGACACCTTCTATATGACAAGGTTGTCATTGATGACATAACATGGATACTATAATTGAATATTGACAAGGATATGTGAAGAAGACTTTGGGAGTTGTGATTTTTGTATCAAACATGTCTAGACAAAGTAAAACAGTTGGATGGAGCCTAGAGGGTCAGTGCCTGGAAGGTTGGAGCCTATATCAAACAAGTTTGGTGCCTTTAAGGATAGGGTTGGAGCCCTAGAGGATCAAAATCCTCAAGAATCCAGGTCGGTTCCTGAAGAAGAATATATAGGATTGAATTCCTTGGGGTCGGTGCCTTAGAACTAAGAAGGTCGGTGCCTTGGAAAGTCCAGGTAAGTTCTTGGCACATCATAGGTTGGAGTCTGGGTGTTTTCATCTAGGGTTGGATCCCTACCTATATTGTACTTGATTCATTGCAAAGATTATATTAATAAAATCATTTATTCCTATTATTCATTTTTGTTTTAAATATAAGTGATCTAACTGGTAAAAGTAACAACTGAAAAGAAACATTGATTCACCCCACTTCTTAGTATTTCCAACAATTGGTATCAGAGCCAGTTCCTTCATTCAAAGCCTAATAGCTTGAAGGTTGATGATTAGAACACAAATGGTGAAGTCAAGGAAGAAAGTACCCAATCCTCCTAAATATGTGTCTCCCTCAACCACCAAAATTGAAGTCAATAAATTTGTGAAGGCTCCATTTTTCAATGGAAACTTTGATATATGGGAGGAAATAATGAGGAATTTCTTAGAGACTCAAGGAATTAAAGTCTTGGAAATCGGTGATTGTTGATAATGTGATGGATGGAGAATCCAAGGAACATAATACAAGAGCAATGAAAGAAATCTTGAATGGGCTACCTGATTCTATGAAGGCCAATTTTGAAAAATGTTCATCAACAAAAGGCATATGGGATAAAATTCATTATCTTCACTCAAATGGAGCATTCAAAATGATCTCTAAGCAAGAAAATGATGGAAAACAAGAAGGAAATCTAGAGCCCATCAAGGAAGCGGAAGATAAAGGCTAAAGAAGGCCTAGAATATGAAGAGAATGAAGAATATTTTGAAGAATATATCCTCACTAAACTTATGGCTTCCATGGAAGAGATTAAGAATTTTAAAAAGGAAAATGAGGAACTTAAGAAGAAAGCGCAAGTTGGTAACCAGGACAAGACAAGGAAGGAAGTCGATCTTGTCAAGCTTCAAGTACAAGAAAGAGATGAGGATCTCACCAAGATTAAGGAAGAATTTCATCAAAACAAGAGAAAGAATCATGAAGAAGTCATATCCATGAAAAATCAATTGGATAAGGAAAAGAAATGGGAAGATACCTTGTCAAGCCACCTTGAACAAAGGCACAAGAGCTTGAACAAACATGAAGCAGAGATTGGTCAATACAAGGAAGAGGTCTCCTCCCTTACATGTTAACTAGAAGAAGAAAGGAAACAAGCGCAAGGATTTGAGAAGGTGATGGAAGCTTTGATATTGATAGAAGAATAAGTTGATGAAGCAAGAAAGGAGAGAAACATCATGATATTCCAACTAGAAGAAAAGGATGATTACATCACCAAGTTAAAATCAAAAAGCACTTCTCTTAAGGCCCAATCATGTGAAGCAACCAAGATGATGAAACAAATGAAGAAGAAACTAGTTATGAAATATGATGATTGTGAAAATTTGAAAGGAGAAATTGTCTTTCTTAAAAAGCAAGTTGACTTTCTGAAAAAGAACTTGAAAATATCTCAAACCCTAGATGACATCTTAAGTCATAAAATGTCTCCCCTTGATAGATTAGGTCTTGGCTATGTAGGTGAATCCTCAAGAAAGAATGATAATGCTTCAAACAACAAGTATGTGAGGAAGCCTGGAAGAAATGTTGATGCTCCCAACAAAGGCAAGAGTCAAGTTGACATTGGAAGAAATCCTACTCCAAGAAGAAATGCAAATGATGTCAAGTATGTAAGAAGCAATGGTTATAGTCAAATGATCCTAAAACAAAAAGACTTCAAAAGTACATCAAGGAAACCTTTTTATCCTAGGTATCAAAGTATATTTCTTGGTTATTGTTATTCTTGTACAAACTTTGGGCACATGGCAAAAGATTGTAGGGAATATCACAAAGGCATATATAATGGTCCTTGTCAATATCCTAGAAGCAATTTTGCAAGAATTCATGTTTTCTTATTCATGAATAAGATGGAGTGCTTCAATTTTCATAACATTGGACATATGGCACGTGACTGTAACTTGACTTGGGTCCCTCAACAAGCTAAAACTATGTCAACCAAGCCAGAGAAGAAAGTTACACAAGTATGGAGAAGGAAGAAAATTATATCTGGAAGTCTCTTGATCACTCTAGCCAATAGTACATGTTGTTGATTTGATGAAGTCATCCTTGATATTCGAAGTATTTGATGGCGAGACTTTGCCAAAAAGGAGACCATGCATGCAGTTAGAGGGAGTTTGTGATTCTCGAGCATTCTTGCAAAAGTTATCTGTGAATATGCCCTATGAAATTCTTGATGAGTCACACATGGAAAATCATCTCTTGGGAGCAACTCCATTGAAGAACATAATCCTTATTCATCCTATGGAGTATTGTTGAGTATCTCTTCATTTGATCACAAATAAAGTTATATTTCTTGAGTTGAAGGAGTTTATGAAGGCAGCGGGAGTTGGTTCATCACATGAAGCATGTAAACAAAATTATCATGGACCACATTGCCAGAAAAAAGAGAACCATGTTAGGGGGAGTAACATACCTATCAAAAGTTACTATTCATGAAGAAAAGAAGAAGCTTGACAGGGGGAGTACTTGGGAAACATGTTGGCCATTGATGTCAAAGGGGGGAGATAATGTTGAAAGGGAAAGAATATTTCCATCAATGAAAAAGGGGGGATTGTTAATCAAGGTTTTAATTGATGTCAATATGGCATTGGCCGAGATGACAAATATTCTTGAGATGCCATATGATGATGTCCATCGACGAAGATGTCCAGTCACTCATGAAGAAGTGCCAAGTACCAAGTACCAATCATGTAACTTGATGATCTATAAGGTCTTGATGACTTATATGGATGAACTTGATGAATGATCACACTTGATGAAGGACTAGCTAATGTCATTACCTTTGATGGTCTTGATGATGGTGTGAAGCCATAACCTTAAATGTCCTTACCTCCGATGAACTTGATGATGGAAGACTACATGACATGATGTTGCATATGATTGATGACATATCACTGCACTATCTTAATGACATGGTGAATTAATGACATTGATGATGACATTATGACCCTATCATGAAGAAGGAAAATAATAAAGACAAAATTTTGAAGAAGCCTAAACACTCGAAGGCATTCTGCCCTACCTCGATTTCTATAGTAATAAATGATTGGTCACATTAAATAATATTTTTTACTACCTTAGAGGTAGAATTTAATCATGACACCTACACCATCCTTTAGAGCATAATTGTTCCTTTCCAATGAGATATTACTTGGCCCGAAACTCTAAATAGTGAGGTAGAATGTGATTTTACAAGTTACGGGAATAATTATGATAGTGAGTAGACCTATGTTAAGCCAATTTATGTCAGTTAAATTAGAGAGACGTGTCTTGTCATTTTTGATGTGTGAAAACCTCTACTTATTAGAGTTTTGAGATCATTCTTTAGCTAATGTTTCGGTCAATATTATAGAAGAAATACAATAGCTCAGGTTAAAGAAGTTCAAGCGAGAAAAAGTTGAAGAATATCATTCAACTCGTGAGTTAAAAAAAAGGAGACCATCGAACTTGCAATTTTTGGGACCAACGAAGTTTTTTAAATGAGAAGACTAGTATTATATCTTTTGGAAAATGATATTCTCCGCAACAAATAACCCGTGGAGTGAGCCAAAGCTATGAGGATACCATTTCCAACAAAGGTTTGAACCTATGGTGGATATTTTTTAGATTGAGTGGATTGTAGACCTAAATCTGTGAATACCTTCCAGACCTGTATCTTTCAGTGACTTCAATATTGTATATCTCTGCGACCTTTTTGTGTTATAATCATAATATTTCAGATTTAAAGAGCAACATACTCTTAAAAGACTTGTTTCAAGATAATATACTTGTGAACTTGGTTGGATATAAACTGAAGGAAGAATTCTAGTGTATACATTGCATAATAGTGGAACATACTTGTTGAAGGCATTGAAATAGTTTCTTTGAAACATTATTGAAGACCTTGAGACTATCATTGAAAGTAGTCTTAGTGAAGAAAGTGTTCTGGACAGAAGAGAATTTTGAAGCAAATTCAAAAGGAACTTTTGAGTAGATCTGGAGTAGTGCATAGTTACATCTTCCAGACATATTTGATAAAGAGCTTTAGAAGGAAGCCTTTTATAAGGTGATTGTGCAATGTGGAGATACATTGTGATATTCAAGCAATCGTGGACTAAACGCTTTGAGAAGAATGTTGGACAGATTTGAGTTGGAGGCACAATTTTTGAAAGCCTTGTTTGGATAACATATTTTGGGCTAGTACTATCTGTGAAGGTTTTCTTTGGGATCATAAATTAAATTTCAAAGTTATCTTGTGTAGAAATATTTGTTAGCATCTTGAAGCAGCATACGAGGCATAGTTTGGAGAAGTTTCTTTTTGAGATAGTTTGGGATATGATTGATATATCTTGAAGAGAATACTTTTTGTATACCTTTAAAGAATTCCTTGCAGACTTGTTGAAGAAGTAATTTGAAGAACCTTGTTGAAATATAATGGAGAAAGCCTTGGGTTTGAACCAGTTTGAAGTACTCTTGAAAGAGGATTGATTGTGAAGACTCTTTTGGAGCAATCTTAGACTATACATCCTTTCCCTTGAAGTTGACTTTGAATATTTGTGGAGATCCTTGGAGACCATGATGCACTAGTCATCATGAGGTGATCTTACAGACATTGTTTGGGTAATATGAAGAGTTGTGGAAACACCTTCTATGTGACAAGGTTGTCAATTGTGACATAACATGGATACTATAATTGAAGATTGACAAGGATCTATGAAGAAGACTTTGGGAGCTGTAATTTTCTATCAAACATATCTAGACGAAGTACAATTGTGGGTTGGAGCCTAGAGGATTGATTCCTGGAAGGTTGGAGCCTCAAGAAAACAAGGTAGGTTCCTTGAAGGATTGGGTTGGAGCCATAGAGGATCATATTCCTCAAGAATACAGGTCAGTGCTTGAAGAAGAAGAAATAGGATTGGAGTCCTTCAGATTGGTGCCTCAGAATTGACAATGTCATTGCCTTGGAAAGTCCAAGTAGGTGCTTGGCACATCCCAAGTTGGAGCCTGGGTGTATTCATCTAGGTTGGAGCCCTACATATATTGTACTTGATTAATTTTAAATATTATATCAATAAAATAATTTATTTCTATTGTTAATTTTATGTTCTAAATATAAGTGATCTAACTGGTAAAAGTAACAATTGAAAAGAAATATTGATTCACCCCTCCTCTCAGTATTTCCAACAAACATGTGGTTGTGCATGGACAACACAAATATCAACATCTTCTTTTTCCTCATCTTTCATTCTTAACATTTCTACTTGTTAGCATAGATTTCTAAGAATTTTTTTTTTAAGTCATCACATAAATTCCCAGGTTTAGCTTGACATACTAATCTTGATGTTGATTTACTTACTCTTGCCCTTCCTCTTGATATGTATTTGCATGTTTCACAAATTTATCCAAATGATAATTGGTATACATCACCTCTACTCATGATATCAAGGATATCAATCCACTCATCCCTAATTGTTCTAAGTAAGAGTTTTTTTAGTCTGGCAGATCTTACATGATGTAATTTTTCCCTCTTAACATTATACATTAACCTCTCTATTATATTCTCAAGGCTCTCATCTTCTTTTTGATACATTCTAAATATTTCTCCTTTAAGATCATGATCTTTATATTTTTCTAGAAATATCTTTTGCATATCCTTCCATGATCTTATTGAATTAGTCCCTAAACTCATGAACCATTTAAGAGCTCTATCCTTCAATGTTACCAAAAACAATATAAATTTTTGAGTGTTTAATAAGTAACTGTAATATCTACAAACAATTTCAACTTCAAAGAGAAAGGTTTCCAAATCCTCTATCTTCATACCATGGAAGTTGGGAAGGAAAGATGGAGGGAGGTTCTTCATATGCATACTAACATCAGTATCTTGATAAGAGGATCTTCTTCACTATCATCATCTCCATCCATTTATTCTACCTTCTCTGTCACCTCCTCTTCTTCTACCTATAAAAGTGGATGGTGATGTGGTTCTTACTACACCACATGACCAAATGTGGAGGAGGAGGGGGGGTGGGTGTTATAGCACCATTTACCACCCTTGGTATTTTTAATGCTTGGTTTATGGCCTAGGGAAACTCCTCCTTCCAGACTTAGTCCAAATATATTAAAAACAATGTTTTATTCCCTGTACGCTACTTTTCCCTGAGATAAAAGCATGTACACATGGATTAGTCAATACCCAACCCACATATATTTGTTAAAACACTTGAAACATTAAATTTCCTTGATTATGGGTAGAGTTCACAGGTTTTACCTATTTATTACCTCCTATTTCCCATGGCCCAACTGTTTCCCAACTAAAAAACTAATTGGGAGAAGTATAAATAGATTTCTCTGGGAAAGCCTAAAGGGGGAGAAGAGATAGAGTTATTATACTGAGATTATCCCTGAATAAGTCTGATGAATCCATGTGCCTCATGCACTTCCCCAAGCTTCAGGAAACCCTTGTTTCCTTGATTATAGATATTCTCCCTCTTGCTTGAGATATCATGGTGTTGGTTATGGAAGAAGATTGTTGAAGGCTGGGATAGGATGAATCCAGAGGACGGTTCCACTTGGAGTCGGAAGAAGAAGACTCGGATGAATTCTCTCCATGTTATTTATAGCTTACTGCAATAAAATAAATGATGTCTTGTTTCCAAAATTAACTTTGTTTATGCACCAAATTATGTTGTAATTCATATATGAATGTTGTTTTGATGTATGATCAATCATTTGCTTATATGATATAAAGTCAAATTTGATGAATATGCTTTACTTATATACTGCTATGTATGTTCCAATTGAATGATTTTCAGGTTTGAAGAACATCAGGAGTTGTAGAGGGTCTGAACCCTATAAGACCTACTCGAACGAAGGAAATCTGGGTACGCTCGCTCTTACGTCATTTGTTTATATAAGCATTTTGCCTGAGTTGTATGAATGTTTATTGTTGTAGTTTTCTTGTGCTTTGTTGGGGTTCTAACCCAAAGCCCTAGGGTACTTGTTCCCGAAACAGAATTGGCAACTCCACTGGTGATAACAATCATGTTATTCCTATTTTGGGTTGTTTAGTAGCAATAAGGGCTCAGTCTTAGTTTGCTTTCTGTTACAGTCTTATTTGGTCTACTAGAGTCTCAGACCTTAATTATAATCCTTCTCATCTAGCTTTGTTTTTTACTTTCCTGGAAAAGCTTTCTATATGTTTTTTACTCTATTTACAGTGGCATATGTTAGCGCTTGAAATTTCACCTCAGGCTGAGAAAGGCAAACTCCAAGGCAACATCAAACCACTTAGCCTCGTAGCTAGCCCTACGGCGCAGGAGAGGGCTCTCTCTGGTCTATCTCGACAAAGATCTTCAACGGGCAGAGATAACCAATAAAGAACACTGATTTTAGGCTAGTAAACTGATAAAAAGGTTTGATTTGGGATTTTTAGGGTTTTGGTGGAAAATTGGGGAAAGGCAATTTTGGGTGTGGGGATTGGACACAGTTTTCGCAGGGGGTTCTTTGGGGCGAGGTAGGAGACTGTATTGATGCCTTTGAAAGATTTGGATGGATGAGAATGATTAGTGAGGAGCTACGGAGAGCAAGCAATCACCTTGAATTCTCCTTAAACAGCTGAAAACATTGATATTAAGCAAATTTAAAGGCAGCGCATAGCAACCATGAATTCTACCTTAACACTTCATTTGCCTAATTTACAGAAGAAAAAGTAAGAATATGATTCTCATAAAAATCTTACAAGTACAAAGAGAAACACACCATCAATACATGTAACCACAGGAATCCCAAAAAGGACTGCAAAACCCTGGTCTTTCTTCCTTTGCCAAAAATGCAGAGATACAATAAGTAATACAATAGAAGCTTTCTCCCTCAAGATTCAAACCATGAAAATGACTAAGAAAGTACATAATATAGGCAAGCTAACATATTTACTTGCCTCTAGGGGTCGAGCTCACTATCCTAGGAGCTGTTTCAACCAATTCCAAACTGAGCACTAAAATCTAGGCAGTCAAAACAACTTGCCTCTATAAGCTAGGAAACCAATTCATTCATTCAATTTTTGCCTTTTTCATGAATGAATCTTCTAGAAGAGATACATAAGTGTAAAATTATCATAAAATTACATCATTTACATCAAGGAGGATCAAAATCCACTCCAAAAAGTCAAACCTAGTCAAAACTGCATTTTGTTGAGCTGTAGGTGCATTTCTGTGAAAATAGCCTGATGCGTAGCGCCCTGAATCTCAACGCATAGCGCACCTTTGGGCCTACTTTTGAGGAGCTTCACAGTGTCAAAATGAGGCAAACGTGGGCTTGTTGGAAAGGTCTAGATGTCTACTTTCCAACCCAAGTAGAATTTCTGAATTTGGTGGTCATTTTCCCCTCCAAAATTGCAATTGTCCAAGACTGCTTCCTGTGCGTCAAAAAGGTGGCAGAAAATCATTTTTTGCTTGTTTTTTGACCTTCTGGAGGCTCAAAACTTGGTGAAATTTCTTGGTAATTGCTGAGAAAGTGTATTTTTTCATGAAAAATCCAAAAATTCTGAGTTTTTGAGGAATGGAATTGCCCATCTTCAGGGTAGCGCGCGGCGCGCTACGCGTTGGGGAAGAAAACCTGTTTTTTGCCCAAAAATTCACAAATGACCAAAAATGCTCAATTTTTTTTTAAATTTGTGCAGAAGGTAAGTCATTTAGCACCATGCTCCTTCATGGAAGCCTCAACCAAGATGTGGAGGGGATTGGGCTTTTTTCTTCGTTTTAGTGCCTTGGCCAACCGTCCTTTGAGCACCTTCATTTTTGTCTTACATATGTGCATTCGAGCCCAATAATGGTTTTTCATGTTCCGGAGCATGTCCTTATCTTTGTTAGCCTTGGCCAACAACCTCTCCAAATGAGAATTGACCCGGAGAAGCATAGACTCTCGCTCAATGGGTACCAAATCACCGGGTCTCTTACGAGCCAAGTTGCGGTCTTCATGGATCCTCCACAACTCATCGAGACTGTGCTCATCCTCTAATTTCTTGTTGCGCTACTCTAAATATGTGATTCTCCATTGTGCCATCTCTAATTTTCCTTGCAACAAGCGATTTTCAACCTCCCGTTGCTGAATGATCTCCTTAAGCTCCAAGCTAGGAGAACATGTGTCAAGATCAATGATGTCAATATTTGGATCACCTGAAAATCCTTCCTCAATCATGGGCTGCTTTCCCCTCTTTGATACCTGTGCTGCTGTCGGAAACGAGGCCCCTTCCAGCTGGTGTGGAGATAACACTCGCGGTGCTGATGAAGAAGGCGAGAGCAATGAAATCCTGCCATGAGGAAAAAAGGAGGACGAAAACGGGAAAACCTTGGGCAACATATCACTTTGAAAACCCTAGCAAGCTTAGCCTTTCAATTTACACACCAACATTAGGGTTTTTCGTTTTCAATTTCATGGCATATTTGTCATATTTCCTTTTCATTCATTTTGCAACAAATAACAAAACAACCATGAAAATAGCTTACTTGTATCTTGCTTGAGTTGAGAGAGGTGTTTTGTGTGTTTGCTGCAAGTTATAGGGCAAAATCCCCAACGTGTAGCGCCCTCTACCCAATGCATAGCGCGCCCTCAACGCGTAGCACCCTTGTAAATTTACACTGTGAAAACCTTCCCAACGCGTAGCGCGCCCCCAACGCATAGCGCGCTCTTCCCAACGTGTAGCGCGACTTTCAAATGCTTTGAGGAAGCCTTCTCGGTGTCCAAATTGGGCGCAGGATAATGCGTTGGAAAGGAATTTAAGTATACTTTCCAAAACAACTAGAATTTTTCAATTTGGAGTTCATTTTCCCTGTCAAAACGCAAATCGCCCAAGACTGGTCAAAATGTGCCAAATGAGGCTGCCTCAAGGCAGAGTGCTGTTGCAGTCAACGTTTGAATGCCTTCCTCAACTCCCAATTGAGCTCATGATATCTCATTGGAAAGATATTTGTGTCTCATTATCATTTGACTCATCAAGAAAGTCATTTGGCCAACCAAGCTAGGAGAAAATTTGATTTTCCCAAGGTCACTTCAGAGGTGCATTCGATTCTCCTGAGGCAACGATATTTTTGACATTTATCTAAAACCATGACACCTGTGTACAACGTGAAGGAGGTGTTTCTTCCTTGGCATGTTGTGAACAAAAATCTCTCTCAGTTTTCCAAAATTCATCTTTGATTGTTCTGAAACAACTTTTGAGTGAAACTTATCCCGATGTGTGGAACAAGGGATTTTGTCGAAATGAAGCGAAATGAAGGGGATAATAGGCTTCTAAATTCTTGGGGAAATTTTTGGAAGTAGGGAGGGATGTTAGGAAGCATGGGAAAGTGGAGTCGCAGAGATCGAGGGAGGGGAAGGGGTCCAAAAGGGAAAAACATAGGCCCAACCTAGAAAATTGCCAAGTTGTAGCAAGAAACTAGGGTTTGTGGAAAAATGAGGAATTTGGGGAATTTGAGTGATGGGAAGTGTTTAATAAGGTACATTAATGATAGGGGAAGGTGTATGAACATCTGGATATAAGTTTTGCCGATGATTTTACCGTCCAAGAGAAATTGCCTTCAAAACCCTAGGAGAGGGAAATGACCTTACCTAGGCTCAACTGAAGCATGAACAAGGTGTAAAATGACCCAATGGAACCTGACATAATAATGAAAACCCTTTGAATGATGGTACACTCAGTAGAATGATGACATGGACCGACATTTGGACAACTTTAGAAGGAGTGAAAGCAAACCCTAAACTTAATGCCTAGTGACCAAATTTTGCTTGAAGACTCACTGAAATGACAAAATTTGACCTTGACACTCTGAGACCACTTTGTAAGAGAATATTTGATCACTGGAGGAAGGCTAGAAATACTGACACTAACATTGGCTCCAATGGGGATGGTAGCTCCTTGGAGGTGCCAAGAACCGCAAATCTCTGTAAGAGCTAGACAGTGCCTTCATCCATTGGGCGATGGAGTCATAAACTCAAACTAAAATGCATGACTGAAAACTGATGACTCGGATGACACAAATTGACTCTCACTCAACTAAAAACTGACTCAATACTTAAACACAACCGACAAACTGGAAATGATGCTCAAACTGGAGCTTATTCATCACAACCTACTCTAACAGTTTCATTCATCACCTGATCAAGTGAAATGAAACAACCAATGCAACCAAGTTAGTATCCCGTCTGATGTTTGAATTCTTCGCAAATGCTCGCTTATGAACAACAAGAAAGAACTACTGAAATGCAACTCCCATGACAACTTGGGAACAGATCCGTTGAATGATATGAATTCTCTATCTGCCTCCAAAAACACTGCATAAGGATCTTGAAGTTCATGCACACTGGGACCTAACTCATCCAATGGATTACTTCTTGTTTCCTCATACCATGAATGCAAACTTTGATCTGAGCCTTGTGACGAGACCTCTGCTGAAAATGACAAAGCAACCGGCTGCCGGATCAAGTTTGTATCAATACATGTTTCAAGCTCACATATAGTCAATGGAAAGAGACTTTGACTGCAAACCTCATCCAAAACATCAGCTATTGGATCATGAAAAACTTGAACAGACTGCTGCAATGTATCCATTGAAAATGTATGACATCCTTCTAGCTGTTCATATTTTTCTTGACATATTTTACGAAGATTCTGCCTTATAAACTGAAATGCTTTGAAACAAAAGGGTATAGAATCTTCCCGCATCATCAAATCATGTATTTCATCTTCCACAACTTCATCTGTAATCTGCTCTTCAATTTCATTTGATGCTACAGGCTGCTCAAGAATTTTGTTATCTGTCTCATCATCAACATTAACACTGAGAGATTGCTGATTTGTGATAGGTTGTTCATTTGAAGATTTACTATGCAATCTACCCTTCAAAAACTGAAATGATTCGAAACAAAATGGTACGAAGTCACCTTGAATCATTAAATCATGTGTGTTCACTTCCCAGTCTTCAGCTGCAACTTGACAATCAATGGCTTTCGGGGGTTGCAAATCTGAATATGAGAGGTCTTGAACAAAATTTTCATTGCTCTCAAGATTATTCAAATCAAGACTTGTTGACATTTGATTTCTAATTGCATGGTAGTTATCTCTGATGAACTGAAACGAATCAAAACAAAAAGGCAAAGATCCTTCACTTACTTCAAACTTTGATGCACTTTCCTCGTCACTGTCATAGCTGATATGTGATAGCTGAAAATTGTATTCAAGCTGCTGAAAATGAACTTCTTCCTCCCACAAACTAGCTGCTTGTTCGTCTGCAATAGCAGCTTCTGTTTGGAGAACATAATCATCATCATACTGATCAAACTGAAGCAAATCATCGGTATAAAACATATCATCAAGCATGCAGGTCATATCAACAGTTCTTTCTTCACTAAGGTGATCTACAAAACAATCATTATTAGATCTATGACAACTAGGATAAGAAACAAAATGTTTTGGAGCAGCAACTTGTTCTTCTTCAATCAGCAAGCCATGAGCTAGAACATAATCATCATTCCTTGCGTTGATCTTGTCCATCACCTTTTCCACTGCACTTACCAAAATGTCAAGTTTCACCTCTAGAGATGTTGATTCGACCAGATCTATGTTTTTCATCTCTTCTTCTTTCAACCTTGCCCGTCGGATCAACAGATGTGCCTCTACATTTACTGCATTGTTTTGCATCTCATGAAGCATTGCAATATCCCTTTCTCTCAGCTGAAACTCCATCTCCGGATCAAAGGCACCCGGATAGTGCAAGAGAGCAGATCTAGGAGTAGGCCTTATCTCAACTGGCATTGAATAATAAACTTGGTTAGATCTGGCTGAAAAATGTTGTACTATCTCCCCTGGCAATCTTTTCAGCTGGTTGTACTCTTCTACAATCAAGAAAAGGTTCTGCCCGATCATCCACCTATCGAGAAAAACTTTGACAAACTGCTGGAAATCTGAAATGCTTGCATCAAGCAGGGCTTTGAACCAACTCTTGACTTTGGCTTGCAAAGAAAGAGAAAAAAGCCTTATACTAACATCTTCTGCATCAACTTCAAAAAGATCTAGAAAAGACTCAAAATTCTGCACATGTTGCTCAGCGTTGACATTCTTACTTTCACCATCAAACCTCGGCAAGTATAGATCATAGTTTTTGGGGAAAGCATGGAGAACAGAAGGTAAAACAAGAGGTTTATACCGATCTGGAATTTTACAAGGTGTAGGGGTATGTACAGCAGGTATAGAATCAGTCTTGGTCTTTTGAGGTTCATCAATATGAAGATGGTCATCACAAAATTTAGAAGAAAGGTCTTGATCAAGCTCAAAGGTATGCAAATCTTTGGTATTCACAATCTTCAAAGGGGAAGAATCAACTGCAAGCCTGGGATCTTTTCTTAAGCATAGTATACTTTGCAAAGCCTTCTTGACATTCTTGGGAAAAGAGAAGAAATAATTTATGACAAATAACAAATTGTCTTGGATGAAATTCCAACTTGAATACCTGATCTGTCCATGTTGTCCTTTCATGTTTTTGCTGGTTAGGATTATCCTCCAGTGGAGTCTTTGGATCTGATCTCGAAAATTATTTAGAGTCGCCAGGTGAATGATTTCAGCCTTTCAAGTGTCTGATCGATGTCCACCATCAACCATCAGATCTGAACTTGATACATGTACTGGGGTAATTAACAATTTAAATGTCACGTTTACAAGCTAGACCGGAGATTGACTGAAGCAGCGTTTATCTACTTCCGCTAATGCAAAGCAAAAGCGTTTCGAAGGCTACTGGCATAACTTTAGGCTCCGTCTGTAGCTTATAAAACAAAGGACATCAACAAGCAAACAATTTGTTCTTCCCCAGTATGGTCGCCAATATGTTAGCGCTTGAAATTTCACCTCAGGCTGAGAAAGGCAAACTCCAAGGCAACATCAAACCACTTAGCCTTGTAGCTAGCCCTACGGGGCAAGAGAGGGCTCTCTCCGGTCTATCTCGGAAAAGATCTTCAACAGGCAGAGATAACCAATAAAGAACATTGATTTTAGGCTAGTAAACTGATAAAAAGGTTTTGATTTGGGATTTTTATGGTTTTGGTGGAAAATTGGGGAAAGGCAATTTTGGGTGCGAGGATTGGACACAGTTTTCGCAGGGGGTTCTTTGGGGCGAGGTAGGAGACTGTATTGATGCCTTTGAAAGATTTGGATGGATGAGAATGACTGGTGAGGAGCTAAGGAGAGCAAGCAATCACCTTGAATTCTCCTTAAACAGCTGAAAACATTGATATTAAGCAAATTTAAAGGCAGAGCATAGCAACCATGAATTCTACCTTAACGCTTCATTTGCCTAACTTTCAGAAGAAAAAATAAGAAGATGATTCGCATAAAAAACTTACAAGTACAAATAGAAACACACCATCAATACATGTAACCACAGGAATCCCAAAAAGGACTGCAAAACCCTGGGCTTTCTTCCTTTGCCAAAAATGCAGAGATACAATAAGTAATACAATAGAAGCTTTCTCCCTCAAGATTCCAACCATGAAAATGACTAAGAAAATACATAATATAGGCAAGCTAACATCTTTCCTTGCCTCTAGGGGTTGAGATCACTATCCTAGGAGCTGTTTCAACCAATTTCAAACTGAGCACTAAAATCTAGGCAGTCAAAACAACTTGCCTCTATAAGCTAGGAAACCAATTCATTCATTAAATTTTTGCCTCTTTCATGAATGAATCTTCTAGAAGAGATAAATAAGTGTCAATGTATCATAAAATTACATCATTTACATCAAGGAGGATCAAAATCCACTCCAAAAAGTCAAACCTAGTCAAAACTGCGTTTTGCTGAGCTGTAGGTGCATTTATGTGAAAATAGCCTGATGCGTAGCGCCCTGAATCTCAACGCATAGTGCACCTTTGGGCCTGCTTTTGAGGCACTTACCGGAGTCCAAATGAGGCAAACGTGGGCTTGTTGGAACGGACTGGATGTCTACTTTCAAACCTAAGTGGAATTTCTGAATTTGGTGGTCATTTTCCCCTCCAAAATTGCAATCTCCCAAGACTGCTTCCTGTGTGTCAAAAAGGTGGCAGAAAGTCATTTTTTGCTTGTTTTTTGACCTTCTGGAGGCTCAAAACTTGGTGAAATTTCTTGGTAATTGTTGAGCAAGTGTATTTTTGCATGAAAAATCCAAAAGTACTGAGTTTTTGAGGAATGGACTTGCCCATCTTCAGGGTAGCACGCGGCGCGCTACGCGTTGGGGAAGAAAACCTGTTTTTTGCCCAAAAATTCACAAATGACCAAAAATGCACAATTTTTTTTAAAATTTGTGCAGAAGGTAAGTCATTTAGCACCATGCTCCTTCAAGGAAGCCTCAGCCAAGATGTGGAGGGGATCGGGCCATTTTCTTCATTTTAGTGCCTTGGCCAACCGTCCTTTGAGCACCTTCATTTTTGCCTTACATACGTGCATTTGAGCCCAATAATGGTTTTTCATGTTCTAGAGCATGTCCTTATCTTTGTTAGCCTTGGCCAGCAACCTCTCCAAATGAGCATTGACCCGGAGAAGCATAGCCTCTCGCTCAATGGGTACCAAATCACCGAGTCTCTTACGAGCCTGTTGGAAATAATACTGAGAGGGGGGGTGAATCAGTATTATCTAGTCCTTTTAACAATTCTTCCTTATTTATACTTTGAATTATTTTTGCATATCAGTACCATAAAATAATGAGCATGAACAAGAAAAACAGACAGTCACATCAAAGAAGACCAAATATAAGGTGGAAGCCCAATGTGGGTGAAAACCACCTGCTGCAAGTCATCTCAATCTTCTTCTTAATAAGAAAATCCTTTTACAATATTTGTACTGGTGCAGTCTTATACCAGTATGGGAGCTACAACCCCCTTTGCTCTTGTACTAGCCGATCCATTTACTAGTACGCAGGCTGCTACTTGCTACAATGCTCCAAAGATTCCCCTTTGCTTGTGTACTAGCTTAAGTACTAGTACGTAGGCGCTGGCCTACAATCTTCTCTACTCCAGGTACCACGTTTCATAAATTTTCATACTGGATACACTGAAGCACAACACATAATCTGAAAGGCCACGTTTCATCCAATTTTCATACTGGATCCA
>APFE030251581.1:0-14991 GCA_000404065.3 Pinus taeda
TGTACATACACAAGTTTTTTTCACTATAATCGCGTCCAAAAATTTGGATAAGAGATGAAAAGTATAAATGAGTTTCAAAATACTCATTCACCTCCCCCAGTGTTTTTCGCAATTACTAATAAAGTAATCATTTACATTCTGCAATAAAAGACACTCTACAACCAAATATAAAGAGTACGTTGTCACATAATATTACATTTCAAAATAATTGTGATTTTTACATTAACCAATTAAAAAATAAAAATAATAGTAAACAAAATAAAAATAATAGTAAACAAAAATATATATTGTTCATACATCAAAGCTTCAATTTGGGTATTTAAATTTATATATAAACTAGTTTTGGAAAAGAAATATATTTGAACTTTCCAACTAAATTATATATATACCTAAAAAAAACCTATACCAACTCCCCAAGCTCAAAGCGTGATAATAATTATGAATGAATTTTACTTTTCTGTGTCATTGTCATCCTCCTTGGATATCAGTCTCTCAAGTTGAGAAACTCTAAAGCTTAAATCGTTGATTAATTTATCATTTGATTCAACTTTCCTGTAGAGATCTGTCAACACCTTCTGGATTGTATCATTCTCCATTTTTTCTACTGCTGCACGACCCTTCCCTATCCCATCGCCATGGTCATCGCATGCTGCATCACACTGTATGCTTTCACGAGCCTTCCCTATCTCATCGCCATGGTCATCGCATGCTGCATCACACTGTATGATTTCACGACCCTTCCCTATCTCATCGCCATGGTCATCACATGCTGCATCACACTGTATGCTTTCACCGCCTATATGCTGCACTGGTTCATTCGCTGGAGCTGGAACTGGAACTGGAACTGGAACTGTTTCTGAGGAGGAGAGTATGGTTTCACCACCTATATGCTGCGCTTCATTCACTGGAACTGGAACTGTTTCTGAGGAGGAGAGCATGGTTTCACCACCTATATGCTGCGCTTCATTCACTGGAACTGGAACTGTTTCTGAGGAGGAGGAGATATCCAAGCCCTTGAGTTCTTCGCACGTATCCCTTTCGCAATCTGCAGCATGGATCGTGCAATTCTCTTCCTTTTTCCTAACCTCTTCTGTCTGGGGTTGCGTTTCTGATAATTCAGGAGTACCACTGTTTCGGTCAGAGTGAGAATGAGAATCCATTTCAGGGGTATGCTCATGATCTATCTGTTGGCCGCGCCCCTCCATAGTCATAGATTTTCCTGCGATTATGGCATCGAGTGTCTGTTCCAGCTGAAGCAATTGACGGTATACAGCCTTCCTTGACTCCCGCACAAATGACTTCACACCCTGCACAGAAAGGAGAGCACATATTATTTGGTTAAACATAATGGTAAATGATGTCATCATGTAATAAGTTGAAGGTTTCATGCCCCATTAATTATTAAAGGCAATCAAAATAAATACCTCAATCGCATCGAGTCTGAGCAGCAGAGACAGGATCTGGTGGTCAAGTTTTCGGGACTCGTACTCATTTCCACGTATCAACTGAGTTTGTGTTGAAAGACGCCTCCCTATTTCATCAGCGTCTGACTTCACTTGCCCTATAATCCTCAGCTTCTCCAGCGGCTTTGAATTCCGAACACAAAACCCTCTGAACGTGGACTGTATTTTCACAGCGGCAACACCCTGGTCCATCCTGGGAGTGGCCACCTTTGCTGCTTTCGTAGACACAGATGGTGATTCGGTGCCTGCATCATAAACGGGAATCGAAACCACCCTCCCCTTTCTACTTGTAGGTGCTTCTGCGTTCTTCTACTTTGCTAGATAAGCGTTGGTTCTACTAGTAGTTGGCTTGGAAGCAGGAGCAGGAGTTTGGCTGTCCGGAGGAAATAAGCGTTTTCTTCTGTTCTCATGATGCTTGGAAGGAGGAGGAGCAGACTCGCGCCGATAATTTGCCTTTGGTCTGGCATCATTGGGAACCTCGAACGGCCAGCCCCACGAGCTCATGTTCTCATGCTTTGGTTGTGGAGGAGTTTGGCTGTTCGGAGGAAATGAGCTGCCTTGGTTCTGCTTTCTTCTTTGTGGAAATGGATGCCTATCACCTCCAAACACATCAAAGGGGTTGAATTCCATCCTCTACTCACAGCAACAATAATGCCACCCAACTCAACTCAACAAACACCAAAGGCGGATTGTACTCTCTCTCGCAGACAAAAGACCAAATTGGATTTTTGAACGTTGCGATGTGGATGTATATTCGGAAAATGGGTTTTTGTGAGCCACGCCAAAAACTTTGTCGTGATAGTACCCTAGCTCTCACAATGCAATGTAGAATTGTAAAAATAACTCCGCTTAATCCAACCGTGGGGCACTACTTATTCATACCACAATGAACGCAGCCTTCTCACGCCGACACGATGGCAATAATATGGATGGATTCCAATAAACCCTTCCAAATTCATTCGTGTTATGGTTATTGTCACTTAGATTTTCCCAATAACATCTTTAGCGATTGCTTTGTTTTTGTGCATCACTATATGTTTTTTTAGTTGTTTTTAGCGTGATTTTTTTGAAAAATATAAAGGGAAGTTGGTCCCTGTATAAAAGGAAGTTGAACAATGTAGATCATATTCTAAAAAAATAAATTATTTGTTATCTTCAATTTTTTTTTTCTCTTAATACTATTAGAAATTCTCTTAGATCAGTCAAAGACCCTGTAAACCTTAAAGAGGTGAAAGTCATATACTCCATCCCATGTTCTTATGCGATTCCTTACATTGGGTAAACTCTTTACTCCATTAACCATATAATCTAAAAACATGCAGCAGATATTATGCACAACCACTCTGGTTCCTCAACTTTAGCTGAACATGTAGTGAAATCCCTAGTGTCTCTGTCCATCACTATATGTTTTTTCGAGTTGTTTTTGTCAATCACTATATGTTTTTTTAGTTGTTTTTAATGGATACTTTGAAAGTTTTTCTGGTGAGTTTTTGTGGTCTAATTTCTCTAAAATTTGATAGGAATTTATTGAAATCACAAGTTTGAAGTATCCAGAGTGCCATAGGGGTTTATTGTGCCGTAGGGGTTTAGTTCTCGAGGATCAAATCACCTTCCTCCTTTTTCAACCAAAATATAAATCTATCCACTTACTCAAAAGGTGTTGTATATCTTGATAACATATGAAATTCATATTAAAACCACCACAATTTTCCATTACTGTCTTGGACTAATAGCCAATTAAAAATATTATGACACAGAAAAACACAAAGAATTATTCTACTTATTTAAGCAAAGGACAATACAAGTTTCCTTCATTCCCCTTCTTTTTAGGAACGGAGCCCCTCTCATTTTGTTATGATAACATCAACATGCCTTTTTCCATTCCCATGATCACTATAAGAAGTAAATTCTCAAATTTGATAATGTTCTCTTCTTAATTTATTATTAGGGTTGGGTATCCCAAGATCTTTATATTGATTATCTACCACTACTTTTAACAAAATAGCTCTCATTTGTTGTGTTTGAACATTGAATAAAATCTATTTTACAAATGTTGTGTTTGAGAATTGGATAAAAGCTATTTTACAATTGTTGTGTAGGAGCATTGAATAAAAGCTATTTTTCAAAAGATGGAAAGATTCTTGATAAAAAGTAGGATTCATAACTAGATCCACATTGACCTAGTGTGTGTTGGCTCTTGTCTTCAAAACACCTCTATGAGCCACAATGGTTAGTTTTCGAGATTTCAATATTTTGTAGAGGCGTGCATTTTTTGCACTTCTATAATTTGTATGACAAGTTCCCAATAATGGAATGAAATGTTCCATTGAAAATGATGCACAATCTCATATTGGCTCTATTTGCACTCATAATGGAAAAGAATACACTTCAAATGAATTTGAAAACTATCTTCACTAGCATGGGATCAAACATCAAATAACTATGCCTTATCCCCAAAAGAAAGCAGTAGCTGAATAAAGGGAAAATAGTAAATATGGTACGTTCCATGATGTTTTTCAAGAATGTAAAATTGATGTTTTGGGTTGATGCAATTCTATGTGTTATATATGTAAACAATAGGTGTCCATCTAATGCTATTATAAAAAGTACTCCTTATGAAATGTGGTATGGCCACATTCCTTCGGTAAAGCATCTTAGGGTCTTTGGTTCCACCTATTACGCCTTCATATCAAAGGAACAAGGAAACAAACTTGGTGCAAGGAGTCGTAAGTGTATTTTCTTCGCCTATTCAAATACCTCCAAAGCATACTCTTCAGAAGTGAACAATTAAAGATACCTTTTACTATATTTTTTTTCCACAGAAAAAAGCCAACCTTCTATTAAAAATAGGTTTACATAGTATATGCAAGCATTTCGAAGAGAATTAAATCCGCCAAAGAAGGGGAGAAGATCTTAGCCGACTACCAAAACTAGCTCGCTATGTAAAAACGCGCAGCAAGCCAAACCATGAAGGATGACTCCTCCAGAAACACGCGCTTCCCGGGATCAGAATCACGCAGGAAAAAATGCAAAGAGATAAATATAAATACATAGACCTCGAGAATCCACAGTGAACACTTGAAGGATTCTCGCATGGCAGAAAAGAAAAGAAGAGGAAGCAGCTTCCCGGGCTTCCACGATTAAGGAAAACAACCCAAGAAACCAGAAGAAATTCTACAAAAAGGTATGGTAGCGAAAAAAACAAAGCGAACCGAGACAATTTATGTACAAAAACCAAAGAACTGATGAAACAAAATTTAAACGAAGATGGGCTGTTCGACAGATCGAACCACCCCATTTTCATCCTCCGAGACAGTCCACGACCCCATATCAAGCACAACACCAGCTTTGGAAAGGCGGTTCGCGTCACAATTTCTTTCATCTCCATGAAACGGCTCCTGAGGTGAGAAACTTCTTTAAGCAGGGGAATCAGAGTGAGATTGCTGCAGCGCTGAGCCCCATTAAACCACTTCACAACATTCATTGAGTCCCCGAAAATCTGAGCTTCTCTCACATTTCTAAGAATAAGACAATAGAGAAGGAGATGTAAGGCTTTCAATTCTTCAAAATTATTGGAGCCCTGTCCTAGACCAATTGAAGCTTTAACAACCTTCTCCTTTGATAAGTGGATAATCAAGCCTGCCCCGCATCGACCATTGATATTCGAGGCCCCATCAAAGTAAGCCCACGTCATAGAATATCTGATGGATTCTTGACAAACAGCTCTGGAAGTAGATAGAGCTTGAGGAACGGGATACTTTCATAAATGACAGCTCCTTCTGTGGCGAGTCTTCCAATAGGGAAGACACAATCCTTAAAGATAACTTGATTCCTAGTTAGCCAAGTCCCCCAGGTGATGAGTAACGGAATGGTTCTGTCTCTGTCATTTGAAGATTCATTCCACCACCTCTGGCAAGCATCTAAGAGCCCCTGCCCTTCCCATCTAAAAGGAATATTAATCAATCTTAACATTTCGGCCCATAGGCTGGAATTAAATGGGCAAAAGAGGAATAGATGCTGAACTGATTCAACGATGTCTTTACATAGGGGGCACCAGCCAGGACCAATCCTTCCTCTTCTTTGAAGAAAATCCCAGGTAGGAACTTTCTGAAACAGGACACACCAAAAGAACAATTTTGATTTAGCTGGCCCTTTTAACTTCCATAGTAATTTAGCCCACCAAGTCAAATTCTCCCATCCTTTTTGAGACATCATCCATTTGTATCCCGACTTTGGAGAATAAAAACCATTCTGAGCAAAGACCCATTTAAGCTCGTCCGGAGGATCAGAGAGCCTGACTAAGGAATTGAGGAGGTCCCTTTTATACCAGTCCCATTCCTCTAGCCATTCATCATTCAAATTTAAATCTCTTCCCTGAAACCACCCTTGACTCCAGATGGTGGAAGCTCGAGGATCAGCCACCTGATTTAATGTATAAAGACCCCTATCTTTTAAGGCTAAAACCAACCCATGAGATAGTGAAAATCTCTCTGAACAGCCTATCCAGGGATCTCTGCCCAACCTGATCTGAGTTTCGTCTCCCACACTCCAGGCCAATCCCTTCTCTATGATATTTACAGATGCAACCACTGCTTTCCAAACCACCGAGGAATTTTTGGAGGACTTTTGCGGTAGTCTGATCCAATCTAGCGTTGATAGAGGCTCAATATATTTCCTTTTAGACACAAGGGTCCATAGATTCTTAGTGGAAATGAGTCTCTAGGCTAACTTTGCTGCAAGAGATTGGGAGAAACAAGAGAGGTTTTTAATACCACAACCTCCCCACTCTTTAGGACGAGCTATTTTGTCCCACGCGATCCAAAGGGTAACTCTCTCAAACTTGGACCTCGCCCACAGAAATTTGCTGCATAATTTATCAATTGAGTTTAAAATTCCTTTGGGAACCCATGTCAGACTAGCCCAGTAGATTGGGATTTCCATCAGAGCAGATTTAATTAAAACGAGCCTGCCAGCCCTGGAAAGACACTTATAACTCCAATGTTTTAGTTTGGATTCCAGTTTTGCAAGGATCCAATTCCAATATTTTATCATGTAATTGTCGGGCTTTAGAAAGAACCCCATATATTTAAAGGAATCCTCCAGCGATTTGACTTCAAAGTTCAGAACTGATTCCACTCTGCGCACCAGCTCTCTAGACAAACCTGTGCAGGTAAGTGTAGATTTTCTCTCATTTATGCAGAGACCAGTAGACTTCAGAAAAAGGTCCAAGATCCTCTTGAGTGTCCTACAGTCCTCAAGACTACCATTGTTGAAGAGGATAATATCATCCACGAAGAGGAGATGAGTGACCCAGAAATTTTGTGCAACTTCAATTCCTTTGAGAGTCCCCTGTCTTTTTGCTTCATGGATCCAAAGAATGATACCATCTGCTGCCAGCAAAATAAAAAGGGGAGAGAGCGGGAAACCTTGGCGAAGGACACGATCAAGGCTAAAAAAACTAGAGGCTGCACCATTGATAAAGACAACTATGGATGAAGATGAAACACAACTCATAATCCATCTTACAAAATCATATCTGAACCCAAGGTAAGTTAACAAAAGCCTTAGGTACAGCCCGCTGATTCTATCATAAGCCTTAGATAAATCAACTTTCACAACGACCTTTTTTTTTTTCCAATTTTTAGGTTGTGAAGCGTTACTTGAGCTACTCCAACAACTTCATGAATTTTTCTACCATCTAGAAAGCTAAATTGCTCAGGGGAAATGTTTCTAGAAAGGAAGGGTTTTAGCCTAACAACAATAATTTTAGTGATAATTTTGTAAACACAAGTACACAAAGAAATGGGCCTGAAATCACCGAAAGAAACTGGAAGATCTTATTTGGGTATGAGTGCTAGAAAAGTGGCATTGAAAGGATGATAGATAGAGCTTGAATGTCTGGAGTCTTGCACGACAGCCTCTAACTCATCTCCAATGAATTCAAAGAAATGTTGGAAGAATTCGGTAGTCCAGCCATCCCGGCTGGGGCTTTTGTCCCTTTGCATCGATTTGAAGACTCTTTCAACCTCCTCCTTGGATATAGGTGCCATGAGGGAATCATTATCTTCCTCCTATATGAATCTTGGAAAAGGTTGGGCAACCCTAATAACTTCTGCAATAGAAACTTCATCTGGAGCTTTGAAAAGATTCTTGAAATAATTGAAACCCAATGAGGCCAAATCTTCGAAAGAACAAGCCATTTCACCATTTTCTTTCTTCATTTCCCAGATTGTATTGGAGTTTTTTCTCCCTTTGGCATAATTGTGAAAAAAACTTGGAATTTTCGTCCCCTGCCTGCAGCCAGATCGCTCTACTTTTTAAATGGCAGCTTTGCTCCCTGAGCTGAAGAATTCTCCTTCTTTCCATCTCCAACTCTTGAATTCTATTCTGAGACTCTACTGTGCCATAACCATTTCCATTTGGGTCTGCAAGGAGGGCAAGTTCAGAGTTAACAAGATTCGTGGTTTCTTCTTCCTTCAACATCTTTTGGAGAGCCCAATGTTTTGAGGCGACTTTCATCCTTATTAAATTGTCCATAAAAACCTGACTTCGATTATCACCTTCATTAAAAACATCTTTCTTCCAAGTGTTATTGAAGAGGCTAGTATAGGAGGCATCCGAAAGCCAAGAAGAATTAAATTTAAAGGGATTACCCAGTTTAGTGAGATATCCCTTCACTTCTAGGAAGACAGGGAAATGATCCAAAAGACCACCATCCCCAACCCAATGTCTAAACGCCTGTAGATTTTCTACCAGCAAATCACATATCAGAAATCGATCAAGTTTCTTCTCGATCCAATCATCTCCTAATCTTTGATTAATCCACGTAGGGTGCAACTTTAAAGGGGCAACATCCACTAGGGGGGAAGAGGCTAGTTTTTGTTGGAAGAACTCAGAAAGGGGATCTGCTCTGGCACTGACCCCCCAAGATTCATTCAACCCCAAAGAAAAATTAATGTCTTCGCCGATAATAAGATTTGGGTGCGCCAGGAAAGACTTTGCGAAGAAGGAGTTCTAGAACCTCTCCCGCTCCAAGACAGGACCATAGACATTGAGGAAAAGTAAGGGAATGCATAGTTCATTGGAAAAACGTTCCACGGGAAGAACATTTTCAGATCCCCAGGAGGAGATCTCACGTAGCACATTCACATTAAAACCCAGAACCACTCCTCCCGAGTGTCCATTTGTGTCGATTGCATGAAAACTCCAACCCGGTAGAAGCTTATAAAGACAACCTGAAATTTCTTCCCCCTTCCCAAGAGTTTCTTGGAGGAGAATAATATCAGGTTTGTTGGACCTAACCAGTACCTTCAGAGCTAGTTTTTTGGGTAGACTAGCTAGACCCCTGCAGTTGTAGGATAAAATGATCATCTAGAACTCTCAGGGGGTGACTTCTTTTCTCTAAGCACCCCTGGCAAAGACATCTATTTCCCTCTAGAAATATCAATGATAGCCTTAAATTGTGCCTTCGACAGATTTGATTTCCTTCCTCTTAGCTTTCTCAGACCTATTGACCCCACATCCAACTCCAAACCTCCTACAACCGGGCCTTTCCCTTTCCTGATGGCTAAAGGTCTAAGATTGTAGTGAGGTTCAGGGCCACCAACTCCGAGAGGAGGAGAAGGGGCAGGAATCATGGGGACAGAGGACTGAATTGGAGAAGAAGGGATGGTCATTATAACACTGTCTAATGGGGCTAGTCCCTTCTTCAGATCTGGAAAATCATTTGAGAGCTGACTGACACGAACCACCTCATCACAGAAAGAACTAGGAAAAGCATAAGAAGAGCGAAAGGAAGAGGATTGGGGAAAAAGGGAGCAAGCCTGGTTCGATCCATCGATTATAGATACTGCTGAGATACCTAAGGAAAAAGGTGGAAATGATATATATTCACTAGCTGCCACCCCAGGCTATTCATTTCCAACTTCCCCCATATGCTCCGGACCCAACTCCTGAACGCTTGCCAGAACATCAGACTCCTTGATTTGAGACCCTTCCTTCTGAGTGAATACCTTATGAATTTCCTTTTCCTCCAGATTATTCCCGTTTTTCCTTTGCCTTCGACGATGACGATGTCCAAGAGGGCACTCCCGGGCCAGATGTCCATAAATATGACAATGATGACATCTGAAAGGGAGGTTTTCATAGTCCAGGGTCTGAATGAACTGAAGACCACGATACTTCAAGATAATAGAATCTACCAAATCTTCTTTGGGATTTAAACATACCAGAAGGCAAGCAGCGCTCCAGTCATGACTGCGTAAATAAGTTCTGTCTGTGTCGAGAAACTTACCCAACGTGTTTTTGATTGAAGAGAAGGTTGAGTCAGTCCAGAATTGAATAGGAAAACCTGGTAATTTGACCCAGACTGGAAACTCTGCCATTTTTTCTTTCTGGGCATCGAAAAGGGGCGTCCATTTCCTAAATAAGATAGGCCTCTTCCCTAAACTCCAGTGCGTTTCCAACACCCATTCAACATGCTCCTTTTGTCCAAACCGAATGCAGAACCAACCTCTGTCAAGGATCTTGATCTCTTCTGGCTGACCCGGAGCATCTTTCCATTTAGACTGAGCCCAATCCTTGATGAAGGCAGCCGAGAACTTTCTTCCACGGACTCTGCCAACTAAGAAGGTTTCTGAAGCTTCCAACACCTTGCCTCTCCTCCTTTTTTCTGAAGAGCTTCGACTTCTTCCTCTTTCCACCCACCACCTCCATCTTGGCTTCTCCCTCTGTTGCCTCAAAACGCTTAGAACACCTTCCAGTCGAAAACATGTTGTCTTCATTTGACTCCACGGCCATCCTAGTTACCCCAACAGCCGAAATTGAGACCTGGCTTTATTTCTGTCCCTCTTCTCCGGATCCGTTCGACTCTCCTCCAACCTCTTCTTTGGACATGGACCTTGTCAAGCTGGGAAACATTCCTTTCAACATCAGATTTTTTTCAGGTATCCGTTCAGGGGTGCCTTTTTTCCCTATGCCTTCTTCCACCGCCTTATCGAGAATACTTGACTTCACTGCATTCTTCGGAAAGTAATGGAGTAGGTTTTCCTCGGACACATCATGTCCCCAACAAGCAAGGAGGTCTTCAAACGTAGGTTCTATATCCACCGACTCACTTTCGTGAGGCCACTCCCGTGCTTCACAAAGACCGGAATCCATTCACGACGTAATGATAGCAATAAACTACAGACCCCAGAGGCTTCTGGCCCCAGAAACCAACTCCCAAGCCTCATCTATGGTCGCCACCTTTTACTATGTTGTCTGACATATTTACAATCATTTTGTACTTAGAGTTACATAAGCCTGAAATAGGCCTGAGATTACCCAAAGAATTTAGGATCACTTTAGTTAGGGATTAGATTGTTTTTCATCATATCATTAAAGCTTCAACAACGCTTAGTAGATATTTTTTTGGGTAGTATAGAACCCTGAGTTGAATCGATTGGCCCATTCATCCTAATATTCACTCTTATTTCTTTCGTCCACTCGGTCTTGGATAGACTAGACTATGGGTGATCTGTTAAGGCACTCCCTGATGTGAAGTCACTGGTTCAATTTCAAGCCTAGAATAGGGTGTTATATTAGACATGATGAAGATGTATTCATACCAAGCTTACAAAAAAAAGAAAAAATTCACTCTTCTTTCTAAAAACCATCCAACATTGATTTTAACTTCTCCTGAGTTACCTCATCTTTAGGGTCTTCATTATTTTTAACATTAGTTAATCATGGAAATAGATGGACAAACTTCAGAGTCTCCAATAAGCTTGTTCTGAGATGTTACTGAAATCAGGACTTGAAATTATTTATTGTTTTTGGAATTTACTAACCCTTGAGCCTTCACCTTTCCTTGCAGCATTTAATATTTCTTTGACATTCTTCAAGTTCTTAGCATAGTGTTGGAAAAGAATTTCAATTTTTTATTGATCTGCATTAGCACAACAATAGCCACACACTTCAACCTCCACCCTATTTCCTCTTATTCAAAAAATCATATTTTTCTTGTCCTTCTTATTTACAAATTTATCTTTACCTCTTATGTCGGAACTTATGTTTTATTATTATCACATTGAGATTTTAATTTATTCCTCTCATAATTCCAATTCCACTTTTGCACTTTGAGACTTTTCCTTAGCTCATTATGACACCATATTTTGACTTGTATCAATATTTTTGCATAATGGAACAATAACATACTCTAGATATGTTCCAAAATTAGTCTCTTTCAGATCCTCCTTTTTATACTTATCTATTTTGAACAACACATTTGGAAGGTTCACCTTCACTCAATTTCTCCCAAGTTATAAAATCCACAAGTTGATAATATGAAATAATTTTGAATTGGTCCTCCAACTTTCTTACCATGTCAAATATTTTACTAGAAACTCCATCATATCATTTAGGTTTTGAACCTCCAATCTTAGATGCACCACTCAAACACCCATACAAATAATGACAACTACTTTCTATTAAACCTTTACCAAAACACTATACATGTAGTACAAATTGTATATTGTTGCAATGCAAGCATGGAGAAGGGCCATGAGGGCCAAATTGAAGTTGAAGGAAGCACTCTGAAAGGTTTTGGTGATTATCTTTTTGTGGGTGGATTGGCTTAAGGTCGGATGGTAAAGTCAACATCCATTGTAATGTGGAAGGCATTGTATTTATTGAAATAGAAGGAGATATTCGGGTGGAAGAGATTGAAAATTATTATTATAACATTCTTGATGCTAATAATATCATTGGTACACTTCTCCTTCTTGCTTAGGATTCCATGAAATATTTATTGTATTAAAATTAGTCAACATATTTCATGAAAGAGATTTCTTGATTTCATTTCTCACATGTTTATTTTAACTCTTAAACATAGTTTCTAGCCAATAATGTCTATCATAATTGTTTATCACTTCTAGATCATTTTATTATTTTTTTTTAATTTGTTTCACCTTTATTATATTGTGAAAATTATGAAATTCACTTTTAAATATTTTTGTGGCTTCAGTTCCATATAATTTAATTTTTCAGCTTCTCTCTCATATGGGTGAGGGTTAATCTAGTTAGTTTTTATTGAAGTAGAAGGAGATATTTCACTCAAGAAGATTGGAAATGTTATTATAGCATTATTGGTAACAATATCCTCAAAATACCTCCCCTTCTTGCTTAGGTTTCCATAAAATCTTTATTCTAATAAAATTGGTTCACTTAATTCATACATTCAATTTCTTGTTTTCAATTATGGATTTCTTGGTTTAACTCTAAGCATAGTTTTAGGCCAATACTGCCAATCATAAATATTTATCGATTCCACATAATTTTATCATTCTTTTGAATTTTTTTGAGATCTACTATATTGTGGGTGGGAAGATTATGAAGGTCTCACATAAATATTGATGTGGCTTTGAATTTTGTAATAATTTTATTTTTGATATTGTCTCTCATTTTGGTGAGGACTACTTAAGTCCATTTTTAATCATTCATGGTTTTATTGTCTTTATTTATAATAATTAGTAGGTATCGATAGTGAAATGTGGAGATCTGTATTAGGCCTAGTCATTAACCACTACATTTTTTAGTAGATGGTAACAACACAATTTTTAAATTTGCGGTCAAAGTGTTTGCAAGTACAAGTGGCCCCTTACATTGAAAAATAAATATCTAGATGTCACTCTCCTCACCATCTCAGGCCGACAAGATGGTCCCTCTAATTTTTCCAATAAAATTTTTATTATTTTTTCCATCACAATAGGTTTTTATGTCGTTTAAACTTGCCATTTTTATATCTCTATTTCACCATGCAATAAATAAAATTTTATTGTTTCGTACATGAGTTTAGAGTGAATCACTATAATAATTTTTTTTAAAGTAAATATGACATGTATGTAGGCATGATATTCATTACTTGCAATTTTATTTAAATTATATAAAAACAACTATACTCTACTAAGGTTTCAAGCATGATGTTAAATATTCCTTTTAAATTTATTTATGGTAAATATGACACTTATGTCTGCATGATATTCATTACATGCAATTTTATTTAAATTATATAAAAAGAATTATGCCTTACTAAGGTCTAAGAATGATGTTAAATATTATTTTTACCATGTTGGTTGGTATATTTGTAATCATTTTGTGCTTAGGGTTACATAAGTTTGAAATAGGCTTTATATCACTCAAAGCATTTAGATCACTTTTATGGGGAATTATATACGCTTTTATCATATAGTTAACTCTTCAAATAACTCTCAATAAATATTATTTTAGGAATTTGTAGAACCTTGAGTTGAATTTATTGGTCTATTCATCTACACATTCACTCTTTTCTTTATGAAAGCCATCTTACACTTATTTTAAGTCCTCCTTCCTATTTGTGAAAACATTGCTTTTAACTCCTCCTCCATTAAGTCATATTTAGAGTCCTCATTATGTTCATCATTAGCCAATCATGGAAAGAGATAGACTACCTTTAGATTCTATGATAAGCTTGTTCTCATATGTTCTTGAAACCCAAAATTGAAATGATTTATGATTGTTTGAATGCACTAACCCTGGAGCCTTCAATTTCCCCATATTTAATATCGTTTTACATTCTTTCGTTTCTTAGCATAGTGTTGGAACATTTTTCAAATTTTCATTGATCTCCATTAGCACAACAATAATCTAACTCTTCAATCTCCACCATATTTCTTCTTATTTTGAAAAGCATACTATTGACGTCCTTAGTATTTTCAAATTTAACTTTACCTCTTATGTGAGAACTTATGTTTTATTCTTCTCAGACATTGATTTTAATTTGTTCCTCTCACTTTTCCATTTCCATTTTCTGAGGTTGAGACTTTTCCTTAGCTCATTTGGTAGGAGTGAAACCCTGCCCCCTCACAAACCACTAGCGAGGTGATGTTGTTTTACTTTTAATGATTATGGGTCAACCTACAAAGCCAAATACTATTATTATTATAATAGTGCTAAAGTAACGTAAGGAACAATATTAAAACAGATTATAATAAAATATTATAATATATTATTATTTGAAGCTATAAATAGAAGGTAAATGAAGGGGAATGGGACATATTTAGTATTCCTTTCCTTTAGAGACTACTAATGGATGATTGTGGTCTAGGTTCTTGGGAGAACTATAGGATCCATGGTTGTTGTACCCTGACAACCTTAGGTGGTTGGGGTACAAGTGCACTTTTTCGTGGTATATCTTAGGGAAGGTTGGAGCCTTTGAAGGAGAAGTGTAGCGATAGGTTTCCCTGGATGGACTTAGAGGGTACTTGGAGACTATTAAGGGGAAATATTGGGATCCATAGGGCTCTAAGAAATACCTAACTAGCCTGAGTTGGAAACCCTAGAAGGGCAGTGGCACAACTCGATGGACTGTGAGTGTAGAGAAGTGGGTGCATTACCTTGGGTTGTGTAGGTTAATGGGGGGATGTGAGCTTGTTTGTTGGAAGTTGTTGGAGTTTGGTACCTTGGTCCTACTCATATTTGATATTGAACATGTCCCTAGCTTGGGCAATTG
>APFE030251588.1:2068-18997 GCA_000404065.3 Pinus taeda
TCCACAATTAATAACGGAACCACAGTTAGTTGCAAATGGGCCATAGTATTAGATAGATGGTATTAGTAATACGCGGTATTGGCCCGTGGTATTGCACGTATGAGTCATATATAAAGGATAGAAACTCCCTGTGAGGATTATCGTCTCTTATTTTGTAATCGAGCTCTGTTCTATTGGAGGTTGCCCCCTCGAAGAGGCAAGTGAACATTACTCTCTGAATAATAAAATCATTGTTATTCTGTGTTCTAGGTATCTTTTCTTTGCATATTTTGTGTTCTGGATCTCTTTTCTTCGCATATTTTGTATTTGGGTATCATTTGCAGGTTAAGAGCATAACAATGATGACTTGTTTGGTACTCCTTGTGCTAGGTACTTTAATGGATTAGGACTAATGTCTTAATTCAATTACATAGACACGGATAAGGAGAATATTGGATTGGATATGAATCTTGGACAAGCATTCTTAGAGTTATGTAATGTGATGGATTAGGATGGTAATCCTAAGTCAAAGGGACTTGGATAATAATGGTGATATGGTAGGATTACTCTGGTATCCTAGGTGGAACATGTGGCATGAGGAGGCGGTATGGTTTCCTATGGAATGCCTCTCAACATTGTGCTTTGATCTTGTGAGAGATAGAGTGTACCTCTCAAGGCCTTGGGTAATTTGACAATGTTGGCTATGATGAATGATGCTTATCAATCTAGTTCTCTTCTCATAAAGTACTTTTCAAATGTACCGATTGGAAAATTATGAATACCTCGCTAGTTAAGAGGGAGTGTTGGAAATTATAACTAGTTTCGGTTTTCATAATTTCCATTTGTTTCATGTCATGATGTATGATCCAAAATGGATTCAGTGTTACCTCTGGATCAAAGTCTTCAAATATAGTTGAAAACAGAATCAGAGCAGCGAAGCGCAGCCATTGGATCAGTCAGATCAACGAACAAGAGTGAGGGAGATAGACGGCTAGGATTAAGTCGCGCAAAATAAAGTTAAAGAATGAAGAGATTAGATTAAATTCTGTATTGAGCACGTGGGTAGCATTCATAAAGTGGTAAACGGTTTCCTGCACACCCTAAAGGCAGGAAATGGTATTTCTAAAATTCACACAATTAACCTTAGTGTGTGACACGTAGCATGAGAAAACCACTTTTCTCGCGCGCTCTCAATCTAATATCGGTCATGCAAGAATCTGCACGATATTGCACGATAGTCATTCGATTGGACAAGTCACATTGATGGTGGAGATCATCTGGGCTAGTTGGTGAGCGAACGACACGATAGCCGTTGGATCATGCAGGATTGATCAATGGTGGAGATCGGCCAAGACAGTTGACGAACAGATGACGCGATAGCCGTTGGATCGATATGATAAACTTGTATTTATTTTGGTGTCAGGATCCCCGCCGGAAAAAGGTCGGACGGTCAGGGTCAACCCCATGATAGTTGATCCTTTTGATTTCATGTTATCTCATTATTCCTCATTCAGCGCATACTGCAACTATATATGGTATATCGATACCATATCACAAAGAGGAGAACCAATAGGTTGAAGGGTGGGACTTGGTTAACCAAGCCACCAATTTAATAAACCATTGAAGGTGCCAAACCTGCCCTACCACTAGCGCGCAAACCGAGGTGGTATTATGTAGGTAGAAGGTGGTCTTTTCCAAACAAAGGGTGGTTTTGCAAGGACAGAGATGGTTTTGGACCATTCCACGGGGCTTGGAGGTCGCAGTGGCCAAATATGGTCGTGTTTATACTCATTTGACTCGAAATCTCGAGCTGAATGCAATGGTGAATGTCCATTTTCTTATTTGAGACTCTGTTTTTGAGCTCATACCTGTAACAGCAATTTTAAGACAAAATAAAGAGGTCAACACTGGAAGCAAAATGACCAAGAGATGTAGCTAGAAGTCTGGTGAACTCCTTTATTAAATTTGGTTATGTTGATGTGTTTGAATGTGTTTTCAAGTTGTTTATGTGTTTATGTTATTCACAATATTTTCGATCCATTACACTAAGTGACATAAGCAAACTCACACATAGTCTATAATATCTTTTTTTCATTAATGGATCAAGTGGTATCAAAGCTAAAGGTTTTTAAGGTTTGATAAGTTTGTGTGGAGATTTGAACGCTTACTACGTTGAGGCTCGAACGAGTTGAAGGTGAACTTGTTGAGACGAATCCAGAGATTGGAAGGGTCTTTTACCAAAGAAGGATGGCAGATGAAACTCCACTTGGGTCAGAATCTCAATTCTTGGATAGTTTCATGACAATACATGCAATGGTGGAAGAGATGTATCGCGAGTTTAAGAAGAGAAAAGATGAAGGCACTTCATCACCTAAAGATCAAGAATATAAGGGAAAGGGAGGAATGCTTCCTCCACCATCTCCTCCATCATCACCATCATCATCATCATCCTCTTCTTCTCATAAATCTAGTCCTTCTAAGAAGAAGAAGAAGAAATCCTCTTTGATAAAATTAGATGTAAAATTTGATTTGCCAATTTATGATGGAGAACTTAACGCTGAAAAGCTTGATAATTGGATAAGACAAATTGAAGTATATTTCAGGGTGTAAAAAGTTGTTTCAGAAACAAATAAGATCCAACTTTCTAGCCTTTGACTTGGAGGAATTGCACTTGTATGGTGGGAAGGCAAGACACAAGCAGATCTCCAAAAGCATGGTAAAATCATTTCAACTTGGAATGAATTTGTTTCTACTATTAAAAAGAAATTTTATCCTTTGTATTATATGCAACAACAAATGATGAGTTGGCAAACACTACGTTCATTAAAAGGTCAAAGTGTTCAAAGTTATACTCAGGAATTCCGTCAGAGAGCTTTAACATTAGGCATATCATTGGACTCACTAGAGACATTGTTGAAATGCATAGGTGGTCTTTAATGAGCCCTGGAATTGGGTAACTTATTGGGCTCATTTTGCCTAATTGTTCTTGATCAATCCACCATTTTTCATAGTTTATGCATGTTTTTTTAGTATGTTTATGTTAATTGAACAAATGAGGGTGGTCATTTTATCAAGAAGGCTAATACGTGGTTATTTCAGGTTTTTGGACAAATTTTGGAACAAAGCCAAGCAATTATGAGCTAGATGACAGCCAAGCATGAAGGAACAAGGGTGAGGATTCGTAGGGAGGGTGTCTCTTGCATTAAATGTCCCTTCCTCAAAGTCTCCACCCTCAACTCGGAGCTCAACAGGCCACCAAAACGAATCCTAAAGACAGCCGAGCAGCTTGGTGAAAAGTGACTGTTTACTGGTAGTTGGAGCAGTCGAGCCCCTTGAGTTAAGGAGGGCTGCTGAGGCCCCTCGTAGGCATAAATAGGAAGGCTTTCAGCCTTCGTAGTTTACTTTTTGGATTGTTGTTATTTTGCACTAGGGTGCTGCTATTTTCTCAATTGATTTTCGTAGCTGCTGTTGTCTAACTTTCTTATGAACATGGCTATTTTTGAGTAATGGAAAGCAACTTTGTTTGGCACCAGTTCTGAGTTTCTTTAGGAGCCTGCAGCTCTTGGGGTTGGGCCCAACCCAAGTGCCAAGGCTTCCTTCATGTACTGTTATTTGTTTTTATGTCTTTGAAAATTAATTCCTATTAAGTAGATCAACATCTTGCTGGTTATATAGGTCATGGTTGATGATTAGATAGGTTTTTTATGTTTAGATTTAGTTACTAGATTAGTAACAGGGGAGATCTCTATAAAAAAGCCATAAAGCACCTCTGATCTCACCTCTCCCTCAGTAGGATCGTGAGTTGGGACAAAGGTGACATTGCTACCAACAAAAACATTGTCTTTACTTCACCATGCAAATAGTAGTGTTGGATTCTTAGTTGCCGAACTTGATATCAGTTTTGATTGCATGCGCAGGGTTATGATTGCGTAGTTGCATAGTTATTTCATCTGATTCCATTGCAATTAAAATTTTGTTCCATTTCTCTGCTGTTATCTAGGTCAGAATAGACTAACGTAACTAGGTCTTTGATTTTCCAAGTGTTTGGTTGTCCAGTTTGAAAAACAACTTGCAGAGCACCTGTTATCCATCTTTATCTGCCCATACTCCATCAACTCCACCTGCTTCACCCTCTACTTATAACCTTGGCCTCGCATCTGTCACATTCGTTCACTTTGCCCTGATTTTCATCCTTTTTGTGCAACATCGTTCTACCTCTCCTTGAACAGATCCAACCATCCTCGCCACTCCTCAACTCCATCTACCAAGTCCTAAACTTCCCTACACCCCTATCTCACCTCCATACCCATCCCTTCATCTTTGTTTCTCCATCCATCCTCCAAAATCCCATTTCTGAACATCCTGTAGAAAATTACAGACATCCTGTAGAAATTCCAGAACATCCTGTAGAACCCCTGCAAACTTCCTGTAGAAGGTCACGAAAGCGGTTTCTTGATAGCTAAACTCTGTGGAACTCTCTGGAAGGGTGCTAGGGACCCCTTAGGCCCTCTCTGAACCTTCCCAACCTCTTGCAAGCATTTCCTCTCGCTGATTCACCTCTGCACAGTCAAAAACAATGAAAGCACATGCATGATAATTCTGACAACTTATTCAAAAATACAAAAAGAGGTTTTCTTCAGAAAGAAGTAGCTTAGACACATGCATTTTACCTCCTAGAAGTAATGGCATCTCTTTCAGTATCTTGCATCCTCTTTTTTGCATTAGTAGGGATAGCTGGTAAAATTAGGGTTTGCTAGGGTTCGTGTTTTCTTCCAGCTTTTCAGTTTCTTCCTGCAAGTAGATTAGCTTCCTTTGAGTTAGCTTTCATCCATCAGTTAAAAATCTTCTTCTGAGAGCTCATAGAAGTTGGCTTAAGCCCCTAGCGAACTTGTGCCAGTTGACCAAGTGACAGCTGCGGCAAGAGCTAGTACTTGTGCATACAGCACCGTCGCTTTCAAGTTTTTTACGAACTACCGGGTTGATATAAAGTAAAGAAGGGAGTTCCAGGAGTTGCAGCATTATTGCTGCAATACTGGAGCCCACCATTCCTTTTGGCGTCGTTGTCGGGGAAGCATCTGAGTATTTGTGATTGTTGCTTTTCTTCTATTTTCTACCACAACCTTTTGCTCAGTAGTTTATTTCATTTCCATTCTGCAATCTCATTTCCGCAAAAATAAACTAGACATTTCCTGCTTTCCTAGACTAGAATTTCAATTCTGCAAGCGTAGAGTAGCATTTTAATTCCGCAATTTCAATTTCGCAAGCGTAGCCTAGCATTTCATTCCTGCAATTTCATTTCAGCAAAATAGATTAGTTCTTTCCTACTTTCATTTCAATTCCGCATTTTCATTTTAGCAAGATAGATTTTAGATAGTTGCAATTCAATCTATTTTCAATTTTGCAGGTACACGAAAAAAAAAAACAAAAGCAGCCAAACATCTTTCATTTCATGCCTCGTAGGAATAGAGACAATACTGGAAAATTCCTACCCAATGCCCCCACCACATCACTAAGTCACCCTTCTCTCTTCTTTGGTGGTCGTGATCCAGACAAACCTATAGGTGAACCCCCTGAGATATACGAAGATCCTATAACAGAAGAAGAGCAAGAGAACATCCCTCTTGAGACCATGGCTAAACACAGAAATGGTATAGGAGATAACGAGAGAATAGAAGGTGCCTTTCTCATCCGAGAGACCAATGGGGACATGAAAATGAAGAACATAATTCCCTCAGCCTTACCTCACTTCCATGGATTAACCACTGAAGACCCTGATACCTTCCTGTTTGAGTTTGCTGTCCTTTGTCGAACTTATGACTATGCCGAAGATGAGAAAAAGTTGAAGCTCTTTTCTTCTACCCTCAAGGATGCAACACTACGCTGGTTCATGGGGTTACCTGGAAACAGTATCACCACTTGGGCTCAGATGCAGCAAGCCTTTAACAACAAATATCAGGACTACTGTAGGTCCAAAGAAATGAAGGGAGAAAGCTTTCGGATGACCATGGGAAATGATGAGTCTTTAGAAGACTACGAGGAAAAGTTCCAGCTTAGTTATAAACGGGCCAGGTGCACACTTGACCCTGAATCTCTAAAGTTGGTTCTGCTCCGAGGAGTCCCTGAGGACCTTCTAGACACCCTTCACTTGCTAGCTAGAGGAGACATCTACCAACTACCCTATGAGGACATAAAGACTGTGTTTAAAAACCATTCTAGGGTAGCCCGGAGAAGAGGTAGGGGGAATCCACTTTCAGCTAGTACCACCTTCTCCAGGCATGAGTTTGCTAATCAAATGGAAGACCTCAAAAGTGAGATGAGACAGACTATTGCCATGCAACTTGATACTTTCTGAATCCAACGAAAGAAAGAGGAAGCTGAGAGGGCTTTGGCCATTTTCTGTCCCAGATGTACGAGGAAGCACCCTAAGAACGAGTGTCCATTTCACTCAATAGAGGTATGCTTCGTTTGTGAGGAAGACCACCCCACAAACTAATGCCCAACCTTACCCAAATTTAAAGCCATGTACCTAGGGGCTGAGGCAACCGTTGAACCTCTCTACTTTCTCAACCAAAGGAGGCCACATGGGCCCAGACCATACCAGCAGGGGATGCAAGGGACATCCCAAGCTTATTATAGCCCCAATCAATTTGCTCACATACCTTCTTGGGGTCCCCCTGCTCATCCTTCCTGGTTCGCACCTCCTCCGTGGTCTTATCCATCTCAATACCATACTCAACCTACTGCTCATTTGTTTCCCTCATATGTCCAGCCTCAGCCTTAGTGGAATGCACCTCAGCAGGGGTGGAGGCCCCAATACAACTCTCTTCCCACCATTTTTCCTCCACCACGGACTCAACCACAACCATTACCTCCTGCTCCTCCAAGACAACCCCAGATGCCTGCCCAACTGAACCTGAATCCCAACAACAGACAGGCCCAGCAGGTATGCACTGGGGAGACAACATGTCCTACCTATGCTGTGGAGATCTAGGAGATCAACCTGTGATCTGGGAAGGTCCTTCCAGATCGCCAACTTCCTCCCCCAGAGGATGAGGAAGAAAAATAGGAAAGTGAACCCAAAGCCATTCCACCCTTTCTTGAGCGACTAACAGCAACCACGCAACCAAACCCAGAGGAGACTGAGCTTCTGGGAGAACTTAAGCAGTTGTGTGTGAAAATACCCCTTCTCCAGGCGATAAAAGATGTACCGATATACAACAAATTGATCAAGGAGAAGTGTTTCAGGCACCTAGGCAGGCACAAGAGAGATGCCCAGACTATCAATGTCATAGGACAACTATCCATTCTGATGTTGGGGCAAGTAATCTATCCAAAATATTTGGACCCTGGGAGTCCTGTAGTTGATGTCCACATCAATGGCACCATAATCCCCCATACCTTGATTGATCTAAGGGCTACCATTAATGTGATGACCAGGGACACTATGCTTAAACTCAACCTTCAAAGTTCCTTGAGGAAGACCTCGACAGTGCTGCAGTTAGCAGACCGCTCCACCATGACTCCCGAAGGGATTATGGAAGATGTCTTGGTATCTGTTGACTCTTGGGAGTACCCTGTGGACTTCTTGGTCCTTCAGCCAAAGGTGAAACTCACTAGATACCCCCTCATTTTGGGTAGGCCTTGGCTAGCTACTGCAGATGCTTACATCAGTTGTTGAGCTGGAAGCATGACCATCAAGAATGGGACTATGTCTAAGCAGCTAGTCCTCTATCCTCCTGCCCAACCTCTGCTAGAACATGACTTACCTCCACTCTGGTTGGAAGAAGGAGATGAGGATGAGGTCTACTCTATACCTTTGTGCACAATAGAAACCACCAGGGGAGGCCCTCAAACCGAGGATGACTTGATTGAGAATTTGATTCAAAATCCACCTCCCGGTGCACTATCATTAGAAGAGTTGGTGGAAGATACCCAAGCCAGTGCTTTAGTGGACCTCTGTGTGACTGATTCGACCTCTCCTAGAGTTAAGAATGTGGAATTTGGCCCTGAAATAACCTTAAATATCAGCTCCTCCTTATCTCCCTCCCAGGAGGAGCTGTGTAGCTTATTGAACAGCCATTTGGATGCTTTTGCTTGGAGCTACAAGGAGATGAAAGGAGTCCACCTGTCGGTCTGTACCCATCACATCTACATTAAAGAGGATTGTAAACCAGTCAGGCAGCCTCAGAGGAGAATGAATCCAGACCTTAAAGACATCGTCAAGGAAGAATTGCAAAAATTGTTGGATGCAGGATTCATCTACCCTATCTCTGACAGTGAGTGGGTTTCACCTCTAGTGCTTGTGCCCAAGAAAAACGGGAAGTGGAGAATCTGTGTAGATTACCGAGAACTTAACAAAGCCACCAAGAAGGACCATTTCCCTTTGCCTTTCATAGATCAAGTGTTGGATGGACTAGCAGGGAATAAGTTCTTTTCTTTCCTATATGGGTTTAGCGGGTATAACCAGATTCAAATCAACTCAGAGGACCAAGATAAAACCACCTTCACTTGTCCATGGGGTACCTTTGCCTACCGGGTCCTTCCCTTTGGGTTGTGCAACACTCCTACCACTTTCCAAAGACTAGTATTGAGCATATTTGCTGAACTAGTTCATGATTCGATGGAAATCTATATGGATGACTTTACTCCTTATGGGTCCAACTTCCAAGAAGCATTGACTAACCTGGGAAAAGTTTTAGCCAAGTGTATTGAGATGAACATGTCCCTCAATCCCGAAACATGTGAATTCCTAATGACTGAAGGGACTGTGCTAGGTCATACCATTTCTCAGCAAGCATTACAGGTGGATCCTAACAAGATCGCTATCATCCAAAAGGTTCCACCTCCTCAAAAGGTCAGAGATGTTCAGAGTTTTCTAGGCTTGGCTAGGTATTATAGAAGATTCATTAAGGATTTCAGTAGGCTAGCTTCACCATTGTTTAGTCTCTTAGGGAAAGATGTTGAGTTTAAATGGACTGATGACTGCCAAGGGGCTCTGGATGAGTTGAAAGATAAGTTGGTGTCCGCCCCGATCTTGAGAGGTCCAAACTGGGCCCTACCGTTCCACATCCACACTAATGCCTCAAACAAAGCCATAGGGGCAGCCTTAGGACAAGTTGAGGAGAAACTTCCATATGCCATATACTTTGTTAGCAAAAACCTGTCCAAGGCAGAGATGAACTACACTGTAACCGAGAAGGAGTTCTTGGCCGTAGTCCATTCCCTAAACAAGTTCAGACACTACATCATTGGTTAACAAACATTCGTACACATGGATCATGCTACAATTAGATATTTAATGAATAAGCCTGATGTGAATTCTCGTATCATTAGATGGTTACTTTTGTTGTAGCAATTTGATTTGACTATCATTGACAAGCCAAGTAAGGAAAATGTTGTTGCTGACTTCCTATCTAGATTGGATTTTCCTGCAGGTGAAGAAGGGACAGTGGATGACCAAATGTCGGATGAACACTTGTTTGCTATCTCAGTACTCTCTCCATGGTTTACTGATATAGCAAATTACTTGGTTTCATCACAGTTCCCTCCGCATCTATCATCAAAGGAGAAAAGTAAAATCGTGAGGAAGAGTGCCCCATTCACTTGGATCGGGGGCAACCTGTTTAAACTTGGCCCAGATCATATCTTGAGGCGTTGTGTTAGGGAAGAGGAAGTCTTTGACATCCTCCTAACCTGTCACGGTGGACCATGTGGAGGCCACTTTGTAGCGAAAAGGACTGCCTTCAAAATTCTACAGGCAAACTACTATTGGCCTACTCTTCATCAAGATGTCAGAAGATACATCCGCCAGTGTGACCAATGTCAGAGGATGGGGAAACCGACTCCAAGGGATCAAATGCCCCTCCAACCTCAAGTGACCTTCGAGCCATTTGAGAAATGGGGCATGGATTTTGTGGGTCCTATCAATCCTCCTTCAAAGCAAAGGTCTTAGATCATTGTGTGCACCGACTACCTGACAAAGTGGGAAGAAACAAAGGCAATCAAGGCAGCGACAGAAGAGAAAGTAGCTGAGTTTTTAAGGGAAAATATCTTCTACAAGTTTGGCTACCCAAGAGATTTAGTCATCGATCAAGGAAGCCAGTTCACCTCTAACTTGATTGAAGACCTACTTGCTCATCACAAGATCAAGCACAAAACTTCCACCCCATATCATCCACAAGCAAATGGGCAGGTGGAAGTCACTAATAGAGCATTGGAAGAGATTTTGACTAAGGTGGTGAGTAGCAACAGAAAGGATTGGGTAGATCGCCTTGTTGAGGCCACCTGGGCCTACAACACCACTTGGAAAACTACAATAGGATTCACACCTTATGAGCTGTTCTACGGGAAGAAAGCTTTGTTGTCCATAGAGTTCGAATACAACACATTGAGGGTGGCAGATCAGTTGGACTTAGATCTCAGCCATGCTCAAAGTAAAAGATTATTGCAGCTGAATGGATTAGATGAACAGAGAATTCAGGCCCTCCTCCACTCAGAAGTGGTTCAACTACAGAGGAAGATATGGCATGACCAGCACCTCAATGAAAAGCAATTCCATCCGGGAGATTGGGCGTTGCTGTATGACTCAAGGTACAAGGATTTCAAAGGGAAGCTGAGGACAAGATGGCTAGGACCATATGCAGTGGAGAAATGTAATGGTAATGGTTCAGTCTTTATCAGGACCATTGATGAAGAAGCCATCCCCATGCTTGTCGATGGGCATCAATTGAAAATCTACAGGAAACCTCTTTTGAGGCGGGAGTTCATCGAAACTTTGGAAAAATCAGTGTTGGTAATCGAGCAGAGCTCTACCCCTATTCCACCCACACTTTGATCATCAAAAAAAAAAAAAAACAAAAATAAAAAGATCCTTGGGTGAAAACCTTTTTGAGGCGCCCAGGGCAGACAGTGAGGGTGAAAACCTCATGGAGGCACCCCAGCTGTCTCTAGAGAAAAAATGTGGAATAAAAAGATCCTTGGGTGAAAACCTCTTTGAGGCACCCAGGGCAGATAGCAAGGGTGAAAACCTCATTGAGGCGCCCTAGCTGTCTCATCAAAAAAAAGGAAAGAGAGAAAAAAGAGAAAGGAAAAAAAAAGAAAAAAGAAAAAAGAAAACAGGGCTAATCTCTGTGAAGTAATTGCAGGTTGCAGGGAATACATTACAAGAAAAGAGGGGTGCACAAAACGAGGGCAAGGGTCTGTACCAGGCTCCAGGACATCCCTTTAGACACCCCCTCCATGGCCACTCACCTCTCCGAGGATTTGGTCACATTCAGGTCAAGATTGGGCCTTCTACAGGAAGTTCTGGGCTTTCTACAGGAAGTTCCAGGATTTTCTATAGGAAGTCCTGAATTTCTACAGGAAACATCCTTTAGAACCTTCAGACGAGCCAAATTCAAGTTTGAAAGGGAATCTGATGGTTGGGATCAGTTTGTTAGGCCTGCGGCCACACCTCTATTCAATCCAACACCATGTGGTGCCCTGTTCCATCTCTGGACACCTCTGTCACCCACCTGGTTATGTTTTCCTGCACATTCATACAAAGAGCCCTGTTTTCCTCAGATTGAAAAAAAAAAAAATCCAAGTGACAAAACAAGCAGCAAAGGCTTGCACACTCTACCTGCTCAAGCTCCATCTAGACTCTTCATCAACGCAGCCAGTCCTTGTTCACAAAATGGCCCTGCTCGTTTAGCCTGCATCCTAGGAGGAGAAGTAGCTACAGGACATCCTACAGGAATCCTGTAGCAGCTGATCCCTCTGGAGCACATACTCTGGAGGCAGGGGTAGCTGAAATCCACACAGGGAACATGAAAAAAAGGGCTCATCTTGAATGTGAACACCTCCTCCACAGCTGAGATCAGACAGAACATGTGCATGCAGCGTTTACCATTGAAAGATTGGGTTCCAAAGCCATGCATGCAGCTTCAACAAATGGAAGAATGAGTGCTAGCACCCGTGCATGAGGCAGCAGCAAGCGAGGCAGTAACTCCAAGGTCCAAAATATGCATAGCGCGTCCACGGCCACGTAGGTAAGTGTCTAACCTCATTCGTCAATTGCATGAACTATACTTCGAAAAAATTGCATGTCTGTGAAAATGGGTGGATTGAACGAATTCGGTGGCCAGTCAACTGGCCACACTCAGCCAGTTACACCACTTCGGGGGATCCGAACGAGCTCAGTTACGTTCAGACTCGCCAACGAGCCATGTAGCCGACACGTGTGGAGTGTCCAGTCGGTGAAAATCGGTGGACTGACAGTGGTGGCAGTGGTTAATGGCAAAGGAGAGGTAATGGCGGCCAGGGACACGCAGGAGAATGATGACCATGACGATGGATAATGGTTCGGTCCGGCCACCTCACCCCCTCGCCACAAATTGCACCGCAGTTCAAAATGCTTGGCTGAAAGGCTTGCACATCTGTTGTTCACTCACATTTGCAATGTCCTGGCCGAAGTACTCATCCTCTGCTTCCACAATCCGTTAACCCGAGCTTTCTGGCCAATTTCGAAGTTCTCCCGCGTCCCGAGCTCGTTCAGAAGCACAGTTACATCCTACAGAAGCCGACAAGCATCCTACAGGAAGAAGTTCTACAGGAAGTATGGCACAGCTTCTTGGAATAGAGAAACCCGAGCTTTCCTTCGACAAATTTGGAGTTCCGAAAGAGGTAGGCTTGAAAAACACTTTCCCTGCATAGTATATTTCGAAAGGTGGTGAATTGAACCGTCTGAAGTAGGGATATTAGAGACAAGTCTGCCTGTGGGTCAAGAATAGCAGTTTTCCTGTGTAATTACACGGAATTTCTCAGTCGGTCCTGCATCAACATTCTCCTCCAAGGTTCCTGTGAAAAATTTCTCCTATAGAAAAGATAAAGCACTAAGAGGGCTAGCCTGTATATAAAAATTTGAAGTTGCACGTTTACATGTATGCTGGGAGTAAAAAAATTGAAGTGTTGTACCCTGTCTACGGAAACAAAACTTCCCCCTCCATACACAGACAGTCGAGTTCGGGCAACAAAAGCATTAGAACCAAGGAGTTGGTGCAGAGTTGAAATATAAACACCTGAGAAATCATTTCAAAAGTTCGAAGGAGGAAAACATAAAACAGCACTCCCTTTCTGCTCAGAGCATTTAAACATAACACTCCCACCATGCTAGGAGGGTTTATCAGGAAGGAACCCTCAGATTCCAGAAAATTGCGTGAACATCCCACAGTAGTGGACCTCTTCACCCGTGCTAACTGGATGGCATTTTGTGACAAAATTCAGGGACATGACGATGAAATAATAGAAGAATTCTTGATGTCCCTACAACCTAAATCAAAGACTCTAGCCACTATGAATTTCAGAGGATTGACCTTAAAGCTTACCCCTGAACTCATTAGTTGAGTCACTGACCTACCATTGGGGATACCCTGGAGCAAAGAGGAGAGAGCATTAGGCCAAAAAGCCAAGAAAGAATTCTTCCTACCAGAGGAACAGTTTGCAGAAGATAAGAATGGGGTAAGGAGGGCTAGTTTACATCCTCTGTGGAGTGAAGCCAGTCTCCAAATTATGAAATACATTACCTGTGAGGGGCGGTTCAGTATTGTTTATGGCTATCATTTCCGGTTGATAAAAGAACTAAGACATGGGTTGGATTTACCCCCAGAGCAGAAGCTAAGAATCCCCCATTTTCTCTTGCAATCATTGATTGAATGTGGCACAAAATTGAAGGAGGGGACCCCATATCAGCTAGCCCATCATGGACTCATCAAGCTTTTGGTAGAGGATGGCCTCCATACCTACACTGTCCCCCATTCCTGGGAAATTTTCCGCAATATGTCCAAAGATGATGATATAAGAATTCTGGCCGAGGAACTCACCTCATCCAGCAGTGAAGAAGGGAAATACCTTGAAGCTGGAGAGAAAGCCAGTGGCAAAGAAACACAGGACAAACCCACAGAAAGAGCAGTAGGAGAAACAAGGAAAAGGCCAAGTTACTGAACCTAAAATTGTGGGAGGACCAATGGCACAAACACCCAGGGAGAAACAACTGCAAAGTAGCGAAGAGAGGACTAGAAAAGCCCAAATAAATGAGATCACAACCAAGGCAACCAAACAAGAGTTAAAAGGAAAGACACATACAGCCAAACAGGCCAAAACATTTTCTACAGGAAGTCCCAAAATAGTTTCTACAGGAAGTCCGAAAACAGTTTCTATAGGAAGCCTGAAAACAGTCGACACAGGACTTTCTACAGGAAGTATGGAAGCAAAGCAAAAAAAGGAGAAATCACCTGAGATCTTGGCCAAGGAGGCAACAACAGTGTTAGCTACCTTAAGCACAACCCTAGAGCAAAAAGGGAAGAGAAAAAGGGAGCCTTCTATGTATTTTAAGGCAAGAAGAAGCATGCACATAAAAGCTGGCAGACCCCAGTCACAGTCAAAAGAACCAATTACGATTGTGGACACCCCAATTAAATAGAAGGAAATATCTCCTCCAAAGGCATCCATCATCTATGAACAGAGACGCCCGAAGATGTCCACCTGGAAGGAAAAGGTTAAAATGTTGGACACAAAGACCTCTCTACAGGACGCTGAGACAATTCTACAGGATACGTTGGCTAGACTAAAGGAGACCGAAGAATTGGAAGAAAACGTAGTTAAATCATCCTAGGAGGGAGAAAATACTGAGAAAATTGAGGAACCAAGCCCCCAACCCAACCTAGGCTCCTACTATAACTTGCTAGAGGCGGGAAGGATAATCCCCCAAAAATTTGCAGTGCCTCTCATCTTTGCACTGGAGGAAGAGAGAGTGAGGACCCACACTTGGATGAAAATTGCCAAGTCCAAGGGTGTGGCAGATATAGGTCCCTTGGAGGAACAGCTCAAAGAGGCAAGGAAATAATTGGCTTTGGTACGGCATGTAGAAAGCAGCCAGTGGGCCAAGCTACAAGAAGAAAATGAGCTGCTCAAACAGCAGCTACAGTTACAGGGACACTTTAAGGAAGACAGACCCCACACCTTGGGAGAACAGCAGCAACAAGAGGAGCCCACAACAGACAGAGAAACCACTGATGAACAGCAGAAGAGAGATGGGCTACAAGCTGACATAGAGGCACTGAATAGATAGCTACAGGAAAAGGAATTGCAAGCAGCACAAGAGATACAGTCTCTAAGGCAACAGGTGCAAGAAAAGGAGGCCCAACTGGCCTGCATGGCCAGCTAGGCAGAGGAGGCAATACAGTGTAGACGACCTGCCAAATCATATTTCTTATACCTCAAGCAACAATGGTTGCAATTCCAGATCAACACTTTGGCCCAAAGGGGCATTACTCTATTTCAAAACTACCACCAATTCATGGCTTTATGTGGCAGCAGTTCATCAGAGAACAAGGTCAAACTATCAGAGTTTTACCTGCACAACTTGTCCCTTCCAAACATGAACTCGTGGGACCCCAACGCTGCGCTAGGAGACGTGCAACTTATGGCCATGGCCTCTTGGCTAAGTCATGAAGAAAAGAGAGCAGCGGAGGTCCGAAATGTTATGGACAGGCAATTGAAGGAACCACTAATGATAAGAGCAAAGGCAGAGGACCCCTCAGCACTGATACATGCCCTCCAGCACTTGGCAAATAATTCTCAGGCCCTACCAGATTACATTGACCATCAAGCCCAAGCCATAGCCCATTCTGAGGACATGGAGAGGCTGTTGGGGAATGATTGTGTTCATGCCTGCACCCGAAGGTGGAACACACTACCCCACAGCCTAAAAATTAGAGAATACCACACCCCAACAAGGATGACAGAGGCCTTGGCGAGAGTACCCCTCTATAAAAAATCCATGCAGAATCTTCAGGCCAACTGGATCGGCCTAAAATTCAGTCCTCCCTTGCTTTTGGGGTTGTTAGAGGGAGTCAAAGAAGAGGAGGAACACAAGCAGTGGGAAGAAGTGGAAAGCAAAGCAGGATTTCATGACCGTGAAGAAGATATAACTTCAGAGGCTTGGGATGTGAGGGAGGCAATCAAGGCTATCAAGGATGATGAGTTGGATTAGTTGCTCGAGGATGAGAAACCCATTTAGCAGGGGGGTGATGATGAGCCCCGGAATTGGGTAACTTACTGGGCTCATTTTGCCTAATTGTTCTTGATCAATCCACCATTTTTCATAGTTTATGCATTTTTTTTTAGTATGTTTATGTTAATTGAACGAATGAGGGTGGTCACTTTACCAAGAAGGCTAATACGTGGTTATTTCGGGTTTTTGGACAAATTTTGGAACAAAGCCAAGTAATTATGAGCTAGATGACAGCCAAGCATGAAGGAACAAGGGTGAGGATTCGTTGGGAGGATGTCTCTTGCATTAAATGTCCCTTCCTCGAAATCTCCACCCTCAACTCGAAGCTCAGCAGGCCACCAAAACGAATCCTAAAGGCAGTCGAGCAGCTTGGTGAAAAGTGACTGTTTACTGGCAGTTGGAGCAGCCGAGCCCCTTGAGTTAAGGAGGGCTGCTGAGGCCCCTTGTAGGCATAAATAGGAAGGCTTTCAGCCTTCGTAGTTTACTTTTTTTATCGTTGTTATTTTGCACTAGGGTGTTGTTATTTTCTCAGCTCATTTTCGTAGCTGCTGTTGTATAACTTTCTTATGAACATGGCTATTTTTTAGTAATGGAAATAAATTTTGTTTGGCACCAGTTCTAAGTTTCTTTAGGAGCCTGCAACTCTTGGGGTTGGGCCCAACCCAAGTGCCAAGGCTTCCTTCATGTATTGTTATTTGTTTTTATGTCTTTGCAAATTAATTCCTATTAAGTAGATCAACATCTTGCTGGTTATATAGGTCATGGTTGATGATTAGATAGGCTTTTTATGTTCAGATTTAGTTGCTAGATTAGTAATAGGAGAGATCTCCAGAAAAAGGCCATCAAGCACCTCTGATCTCACCTCTCCCTCAGTGGGATCGTGAGCTGGGACAAAGGTG
>APFE030251588.1:19799-51463 GCA_000404065.3 Pinus taeda
CATTTCTCTGCTGTTATCTAGGTTAGAATTGACTAACGTAACTAGGTCTTTGATTTTCCAAGTGTTTGGTTGTCTAGTTTGAAAAACAACTTGCAGAGCACCTGTTATCCATATTTTTCTGCCCATACTCCATCAACTCCACCTGTTTCACCCTCTACTTAGAACCTTGGCCTCGCATCTGTCACATTCATTCACTCTGCCCTGATTTTCATCCTTTTTGTGCAACATCGTTCTACCTGTCCTCGAACAAATCCAACCATCCTCGCCACTCCTCAACTCCATCTACCAAATCCTGAACTTCCCTACACCCCTATCTCACCTCCATACCCATCCCTTCATCTTTATTTCTCCATCCATCCTCCAAAATCCCATTTCTAAACATCTTGTAGAAAATTACAGACATCCTGTAGAAATTCCAGAGCATCCTGTAGAACCCCTGCAGACTTCCTGTAGAAGCTCACGAAAGCGGTTTCTTGATGGCCAAACTCTGTGGAACTCTCTGGAAGGGTGCTAGGGACCCCTTAGGCCCTCTCTGAACTTTCCCAACCTCTTGCAAGCATTTCCTCTCACTGATCCACCTCTGCACAGTCAAAAACAATGAAAGCACATGCATGATAATTCTGACAACTTATTCAAAAATACAAAAAGAGGTTTTCTTCAGAAAGAAGTAGCTTAGACACATGTATTTTACCTTCCTAGAAGTAATGGCATCTCTTTCAGTAGCTTGCATCCTCTTTTTCGCATCAGTAGGGCTAGCTAGTAAAACTAGGGTTTGCAAGGGTTTGTGTTTTCTTCCAGCTTTTCAGTTTCTTCCTGCAAGTAGATTAGCTTTCTTTGAGTTAGCTTTCATCCATTAGTTAAAAAGCTTCTTCTCAGAGCTCATAGAAGTTGGCTTAAGCCCCTAGCGGACTTGTGCCAGCTGACCAAGTGACAGTTGCGGCAAGAGCTAGTACTTGTGCATATAGCATCGTCACTTCCAAGTTTGTTACGAACTACCGAGTTGATATAAAGTAAAGAAGGGAGTTCCAGGAGTTGCAGCATTATTGCTGCAATACTAGAGCCCACTAGCCTTCATAGTTATTTGATGCATACCATACTTATGTTTAATCCAACTAGCTTATATGATGTATCAATTCAAGCAACTCATCTAGAAGCTAGAGGCAAAAATGTAACCCAAGATGTTGGGAAATCATCCAAACCTATTGAAAGCAAGAATAGAGGCAAAAAGAAAATTAAATGGAAGGAGAAGAAAACAAACACTATGAGGAAGGATAAACCTTCATGCACTCATTGTAAGAAGGAAGGACACGATGAGGCACATTGTTGGTCATTGCATCTGGAATGGAAGCCTAAGAAGTTTGGGAGTAAAAAGCGAAAGAATGTTGCTGCTATTCAAAAGGACTTGGGATCAGATTTAGGTGACGAGACAATGGTTACAACTACAGGTATAAAAGGTAAAGATTCTAAAGCAAGCATCTACAAGTACTTCTTCGCATTCTATTGATAATGATAATGATGAGAGGAAAAGAAATGAGCTATTTCAGATTAGAGTCATTTCCAAGCATACTAAAATTGATACATTATTTGATAGTGGGTCACAAGTTAATTTGATTTTTGAAGAAATTGTAAAGAAGTTGGGTCTAGAAACAAAACCTCATAAAAAGACATATCCATTAGGTTGGGTGTGTGGTAAAAATAAGCTACAAGTTACGAAACAATGTAAACTTCATTTTTCTATTGGGTCAAAGTTTGTAGATTAGATTGAGTTGGACATAGTCCCATTGGACATATGTGGAATTGTGTTAGGAAGTCCATACTTGTATGATAGAAATGCTATCTTCTATCGAACTGAAAATAAGTATCAAACCACTAAGGATGGAACAGAATATATTGTAAGGGCTCATAAACTCAAAGATAATTTCTTTCATATAAATTCAGGACAAATGAAAAGAATTGTAAATGCAAGTGAACAATTTTTACTTATGATTGTAAAAGCAAAGGATATTGATAAATCCGATGCATTCCAAGGTTGTAATCCTAAACAAAAAGAAAGTCTAGTTAAAGCTGTTTCCAATTATGATAGTCTGTTTCAAGAGCTTAAAGGGCTTCCACCCAAGCGAGAGATAGAACATGATATTTATTTGCAACAAGATGCTCCACTACCTAACATTGGAATGTACAGGTTATCATCTCTAGAGAATGCGGAGATAAAGAAGCAGGTAAAGGATTTGCTCAATCAAGGGTTTATTCGACCAAGCACATCACCGTGCAAATCACCTATTTTGTTAGTGTGAAAGAAAGACGGTTCGTGGAAAATGTGCATTGATTTTAGAGCATTAAATAAAATCACAATAAAGAATCGTTATCCTCTTCCTCGTATTGATGATTTGCTAGATCAATTAAAAGATGCAATTTACTTCTCTATATTGGACTTGAAAAGCGGCTACCATCATATCAAAGTTGCAGAATAGGATGTATGGAAGACTGCTTTCAAAACAAAGCAAGGACTCTATGAATGGATGGTTATGCATTTTGGCTTAACTAACGCTCCAGCTACATTCATGCGAGTCATGAATGATGTATTTAGGCCATTCATTGATGATTTTGTAATAGTCTATTTAGATGATATTCTTGTTTTTAGTAGAACATCAAATGAACATGTAAAGCAGATTTTAGATGTTTTGAAAAGAGAAAATCTCTATGTAAAACTATCAAAATGTGAATTTGGCAAAACAATTTTGAATTATTTGGGTTATATTGTAGGGGGTGGTGAATTGAAGATAGATCCCTCTAAGGTCGAAGTCATTATAAATTGGCCTAAGCCCAATACAGCTATAGAAGTTAGAAGTTTCTTAGGGGCAGCGCAATATTGGAGAAAGTTTATTGCTAACTTTTCTTTGATTGCAGCTCCTTTACATGCTTTGACAAGTGTGAAACATGTGCTTCAGTGGGGAGGCAAATAGTAGAAAGCATTCGACACATTGAAAGAAAGGATCAGTACAACGCCAATACTAGCACTGCCAGATCTTTAGCATCCATTTGATATCGAGACAGATGCAAGTGAATATGCCATGGGGGCAATGTTGATGCAGCACAGAAAGCCTATATGCTTTCATTCTAATACATTCACATCAGCAGTAGTTAACTATCCTACATATGATAAAGAATTGTATGCATTAGTTCAGAGTGTTAAAAAGTGGGAACATTACATAATGGGTAAAGAAACAACCATACATACAGACCATCAACCACTTCAATATTTACACTCACAAACTAAATTCCAACAATCATGACATTACAGGTGGATGGGTTTTCTACAGCAATTTCATCTTGTTATCAGATATAAGAAGGGCATACATAATAAGGTTGCAGACGTGTTATCAATTATAAATGCATCCACAATACTTAAGCATGATTCAGTCATTCATGAAAGTTACATTGAACGATATGCTCAAGACACAGATTTTAGGGATGTATATGCAACTTTAAGTCATGGTAAGCAGGTAGAAGAATTAGATTATTTCATAAAGGACAAACTCTTATATCATTTGGGAAAGTTATGCATTCCACAAACTAAAAGAGTTAATATAATTCGAGAAGCACATACTTCTCTCATATCAGGTCATTTTGGTGTAAGTAAAACAGTTGCACAATTACAAAGATTCTGCTATTGGCCATGAATGAATGAGACAGTTTCTAGATATATTAAAGGATGTACTATGCGTGCTACAAGCAAGCCAAGTAATAGGAAATTAGGCTTGTATACTCCACTTCCAATTCCTTCTCATCCTTGGGAAAGTGTTTCCATGGATTTTGTTGGGGGATTGCCAAAGTCTAGAAAGAGTCATGATTATTTGTATGTAGTTGTGGATAGGTTTAGTAAAATGCATATTTTGACACCATGTAATAAACAGGTCACAGCTGAACAAACTGCAAAGTTATTCTTTCAAAATGTATGGGTTCATTTTGGGTCAACCACTTCTATTGTATCTGATCGAGATTCTCAATTTGTCGAGAAATTTTGGTCAAGTCTATGGGAGTTAATGGACACAAAGTTAAAGAAGAGCACAGCATTTCATCTACAAACAGATGGTCAAACAGAAGTGGTCAACAAGACGGTGATACAGTTGCTTCGAGGATATTGCAGCAAGCATCCCAAACTTTGGGATGAGCATTTGTGTTAAGTGCAACATGCTTACAACCATGCAAAACATTCTTCTCCTCAGAGATCTCCTTTTGAGACTTGTTTTGGTTTTATACCGAAGTCTCCTTTCGATTTTGTCTTTGGTAAAGACATAGCAGTTGATGGACACAGTGATGTGGACAAAGAAACCAAGTTCATTGAACAAATCTAGGAAATTCACCAGGCAGTACAGGAACAGTTGGAAAGAAGCCAAGAAAGTATAAGGCGTGACATGACAAGCATTGAGTTGAGCATAGTTTTCAAGTTGGTGATCAAGTCTGGTTGTACATCAGCAAAGAAAGACTGCAAGGGGAAGGTAAAAAGTTGAAACCAATTAGATATAGTCCTTTCAAAATACTTGACCAAATTCGTAAAAATGCTTTCCGCCTAGATCTACCAGCTTATATGCAAATCTATTCCATCGTAAATGTTGAAAACTTGCGATTGTATGAACCTTCACTGATTGAATATCCTGAAGAGCAAGGTTAGCTACCTTTCATTGAAGATCTTTTGCCCAAGTATCTCAATGAGCTACAGGAGGACACAGTTCTTGACAAGAGGATAAGGACTTCGCGACGGGGAAATGTTGAGTATCTTCGAGTTGGACTCCAAGGAACAAATCCAAGTAAATCATGATGGATAGAGATTGGAAAAGTGAGGGAACTTTATCCTCACTTACTTGACAGTTAAAACCAACTTTTGGTGAACCAAAAGCTTCCTGTGGGGAGGAGTGATCCAAAATGGATTCAATGTTACCTCTAGATCAAAGTCTTCAAATACAGCTGAAAGCGGAATCAGAGCAGTGAAGTGCAGACATTGGATCAGTCAGATCAATGAACAAGAGCGAGGGAGATAGACGGGTAGGATTAAGTTGCGCAAAATAAAGTTAAATAATGAAGAGATCAGATTAAATTATGTATTGAGCACGTGGGTAGTATTTAGAAAGTGGTAAACGGTTTCTCACGCACCCTAAAGGCTGGAAATGGTATTTCTAAAATTCACGCGATTAACCTTAGCATGTGACACGTAGCACGAGAAAACCACTTTTCTCGCGTGCTCTCAACCTGATATCGGTCGTGCAAGAATCTACGCAAGATTACACGATAGTTGTTTGATTGGACAGGTCACATCAACAGTGGATATCGCCTGGGTTAGTTGGCGAGCAGACGACGGGATAGCCATCAGATCACACGGGATTGACCAATGGTGGAGATCGGCCAAGACAGTTGGCAAACGGGTGATGTGATAGCCATTGGATTAGTATGATAAACTTGTATTTATTTTGGTGTCTGGATCCCTGCCAGAAAAAGACCAGACGGTTGGGATCAACCCCACGACCATCGATGCTTTGATTTCATGTTATCGTGTTATTCCTCATTCACTGCATATTGCAACTATATATGGTATATCAATACCATATCACAAAGAGGAGAACCAAGAGGCTGAAGGGTGGGACTTGGTTAACCAAGCCACCAATTTAATAAACCATTGCAGGTGTCAAACACGCCCTACCACCAGTGCGTAGACCAAGGTGTTTTTATGTAGGCGGAAGGTGGTTTTTTCCAAACGGAGGGTAGTTTTGTAGGGACAGAGATGGTTTTGGACCATTCCAGGGGGCTTGGAGGTCACAGTGGCCAAATATCGTCGTGTTTATACTCATTTGACTCGAAATATCGAGCTGAACGCAATGGTGGATGTCCATTTTCTTATTTGAGACTCTGTTTTCGAGCTCATACCTGTAATAGCAATTTGAAGACAAAATAAAGAGGTCAACACTGGAAGCAAAAGGACCAGGAGACGTAGCCAGAAAGTCTGGTGAACTCCTTTATTAAATTTGGTTGTGTTGATGTGTTTGAATGTGTTTTCAAGTTGTTTATGTGTTTATGTTATTCGCAATCCATTGCATTAAGTAACATAAGAAAACTCACACATAGTCTATAATACTTTTTTTTCATTAATGGATCAATGTATTGTTTATGTATTGGAAAAAGAAAAGAAAATGAAATTTTATTGTAAAAGAAAATTGACTTATTAAAGCATGGGTTACATGCTTGGGGCATTGGTCAATAGGTCAAAGCACCCATTCTGTGCTAGGGTTTTTGTCTTGATTCAAAGCCAATATAATAATATAAAAGACCCCATTGGGCACTTGTATCAAAGAAAGAAAATATATTTTGTACTTTAAAAGTGTAGAAGGCTCAAGAGAGGAGGTCGTCCAACCATCCAAAAGTCAGCCTAGAGTGGGCTCAAGAGCCACTTGGAAAGGCTATATATAAAGAATTTTACCTCCATTGTAACATACATCAAGCAATCACATATTGGATTTTTTTTTAAGTCTGAAATGGATGTGAAGTTTAAGAGAGCTGGAATAGTCTAATCGAAGAAGAAGATAAGTCTCAAAAGTTTGTAATTTGTTGTCTACAATGCACATATGCAAGGATCCTAGGTTCTACTAAGGTTTCCACGGGTCTGAAATTGAAGAAATGAAGACGACAAAGTTCAAAAGTAAAGAAGACATGTATAGATGGTTGGTTGATCTGTATATTGAAGGGAGCTATAGGTATTGTGTTTGGTCTTGGAAGTCTCCTTTGAAAGTTAATAAGAAAGAGAAGTTCTTGTGGGTTTCCCCTGTTGGATGGGTTTTTCCCTGGCGTGGAGCCTATATATTGTGTTCATGTGATCTTTATTGTTTGGCATTTAATTGATTATGAAGAACACACACATAATAATAATCTAAGAAGAAGAACATAATTACAAATAATTGTCATGAACGGAAAATGGAATTACAGATGATGTCCTAATCAGATTTTCCAACACTAACAGGACCGTGGCTCACTCTCCAACATAAATAGTAATACGAACAACTCGAGCTCTAGCTTATACAATATTTCACAACATATCAGCTCGGTCAGGAGGTTGGGGGTTCTCACCAACATTACATGTCAAAACACACCAACGAATCTAACTGTGGGTCTCGCATTCAGGGGTCGGCAAGTCATAATAGTCAGGCTTGCAGTGAGGCAGTGGGGTCAACGAGGTCGGATGTCATTCAAGACTAACTAGATCAAGGTGCGGTCCCAACTGAAACTTGAATAAAGCTAAAGAAATGGTAGATCAACAAAGTTCGTCAATGACTGAAGTCTATTCATTCTCTATCCAATTATATGAACTTTGATTCCTTATCCTTCAGCTCTGATAGTTATGATCAATCCAACCGTTTCAATAAACCTCCAAACATTGCCTATGAACACAAACTTTAAAATGTATATTTGTAGCTTGATAAGCTACTTCCACAATGATCCAAAACTTTGCTACTGAGTTCCATCTTGTTATCTCCCTCGTTCCCATGAACTCTCCCGGTCTCAAAAAAACTCAACACAAATCTAGAGCCACTCCTAAATTTTAACTGCAAGACACAAGGATGCACTTACAATCTATGCAGGCATGAATATTGTTATGCAGACAAAGAATTAGAACACAAAACATTCCAAATTTCATTAAACTTCCAATTGAATATTTATAAGAAGTTGCAAAAGCTCTCTACGAGAACTTTGTCTCTCTTGGACTCAACTTCTCTCTATGGATTAATTATACACTTATTTGGCCACACCCCTGTCATGCCCAAAAGCTTACAAATTTAAGCATGGAAAACACTTCTAGCTCAACAACCAACTCCCAAAAATCTGGACTTAATAACAATAATAGCACTCTCGCTCTCAACAAATGGATGAGGATCAATTAACTTGAATTCTCCATATTTGGGAAAATCCACCTACTCTCAACCAATCTCTTAAAGAAGCCATTTACATCATGATTATGAAATCAACCCTATCCTTCTAAAATTCGATTTCAAATTACAGAAATACAATGAAACAATCAAGGAACCCACTCCTTTAGTAAATGTGAAGATCGCTTTAGGTCAAATCAGTAAAGTTGATTTTTGAGAGCATATGCTCCTGCATCAAGTTCGATTAGAATTCACATTTTTCAGCAAGGACTTGGACTTGATTTCTCTCTATGGCATAGTTATACACTTATTTTGCCACACCCCTCTCAAGCCCAAAAGCTTGCAAAATTAAGCATGGAAAACACTTCCAGTTCAACAATCAAATCCCAAAAGTCTAGAACTAATTACAATAATATCACTCTTGCTCTCAAAAAATTGATGAGGATCAACAAACTTGAATCCTCCTTATTTAGGAAAATCCACCTACTCTTAACCAATCTCTTAAAGAGGCCATTTACATAATGATTAGGAAAACAACCCTTGTTGGCATTATGACACAGATTTGGCACTATGACATAGGTGTTGTCCTTGATGGCAACTCACTCAGATGATAGATCACAGTTCAAACTCACAGAATGAAGAAAGAGAGGTATACATAGGTTCCCCATTGACCAAGCCGCGTGTACATGCGGGTTCGCAGACCAAAAGGTGCATATAGCATACACACGCACTTTCACAGAAGGTGTTATCACTCAAGTTGTCCCTAGGCTCCTATTTAGGGATACGGCCGAGGTAACCACAAACCAATCTTTGGATTGCAGGTTCTAGCCCACCTGCAATCAGAGAGGGCTCTCTCTTTATGATTCAACTTTGTTGATGATCTTAGGCTAGCTTTTGGCTCAGGGGTTTTTTGTTTGTGTTTGGATGGAAGGGAGAAATCTCAAGCAAAGAGGCAAGGTAAGGTGTGATAAGTTTCAAACCATTGGGCATGGATTCATGGATTAAGGTTGCTGTTGCATTTTCTTGGTCACAAGAGGATTAAGGAGTGGGATAGCCACACATGATACAATTATCAATCTACTGAAAGGATGGAATGACGACCAGAGATGAAAGGCAAAGGAGAATCATTTCATCATATTGAACAAGAGGAGAAATGGATGAATGATTATCTAGGAGCAGCTAAGAATTCCTAAACTCTCATTCATATGTGAAAGAAACAGCGTAAACAAGATCAGTTAACTATACATGTTCATAACTATTTCTGATGAAAACATGAAAAAATGCAGAAATTGAGCTTAAGGTGTAGTTAAACAAATCCTAAGCTATTCTTCTTTTCTGCAGATTAGATAGCGGAATGGTGGTAAACAAAACATGAAAATTAACAGAGTTGAGAAACACTTATTGAGTCATGTAGAAGCACAGGAATTCCATAATCACTCCTCAGCCAATTAAACATATCAAACAGTTTCGAAATCCATGCCTTCAGCAGTCTTTGATTATAGAAAATATGACAGTTACAGTGCGGGTCTCTGCTTGAAGAAAATGTCGAGATAAAGATTAAGCAATTTCCTCAACTAACTCACCCACCCCTCAATCTATCTTTCAGGGTGGTATATATAAGCAAAATATCAGAATTCATTTATTACAATTGACCTAAACAGGTCTGCTGGAAAAGCTTTTCTAAAAACCTATGTGTCGCTAGAATTAAATGCAAGTAAGTCCTTTGGGCTGCGCTAGAGACAACTTAATCAAAAGAGTGCAATGTGACCCTTGGAGGATCGATGCGGTACTGCTGGAATGACTGTACTTCGGGATCTGTAGTTCTGATCTGGTGCGAGTTCAATGTGCAATAATTATGATTAGAGGGTTTTAAGTGGCTGCGCCCTCTTTCTTTGTCTTTGCTGGAAAGTATTAAATGTTCACCTGCTTTGGACTACTGTTAAGATCTTTCGTTGATACTCTTTGCCACTGCATTGATGATTTCTGCCGCCTGTTGATACTCTTTGACATGCTTTTTCCCTGATGATTTGATCTGATACACTTTAATCTCTGTCATTGGTCCTTTGTTGTCTTTAAACCGGATTAATTTGGCACGATCGGGCGATTTCGGGCTTTTTCGGTGCAGAACGGGCCAAGGAATCAAAAGATTCCCCAACGATTCCCTAAAACGGCCTATTTCCTGTAGCGATGCGCGATTACCAATTCGCACTAATCGCGCATCGAAAATTGCCTCTGTTTCTTGTTCCGGAGCTCCGAAGTGCGATTTTTCTTCCTGCGCGAATTTTTGGTTTCTTGGCTGCTGACGTCAGCAGTACTGCGGTGACGTCAGCCTGCTAACGTTAGCGGTGGGTCCCTGGTACAGATGTGACATGGTGGGGTGCTCTCATTTTAAGGTGGTGCGATGAATTTTTCCGATGCGATCGCAATATCGTGTCGGCGGGGAATGGGAAGGTATTATAGTTGGACATGCGACGCTTGCGACGGCCGATCGCCGATATCGCGATATCGCATCGGGTGATGACGGATGGGGCATAACTTGCATGATGAAAATAATGCGATCTGGCGATGCGATCTGGCTTTCAAGGATCTGCGGAGTGTTAAGGAAATTGGTAAGGGGTCTATTGCAGTCAGAAGGAGTGGGTAAGTGGGTCAGCAGGACGCTTGAGGCCTCGGAAGGAGTCCGATAACCTACAAGGGGTTTTATACTTTGGAAGGAGTCCATCGTATTTTAGAAGCTGGTTTGAAGGGGCAGCATGAGGGCTCTTACCAAGTTTCAGATAAACTGAGCAATTCCCAGGGGTACTTATGGTTATTTTTCAACCAGGGGGAGGGATATTTACATAGGGGATTATTTACATAGTTTTAGTACGGGGATAGGGAAAATATAAGGAGTTAAATAATAATGTCAGTGGTTAATATGGAGATGGTAAGAAAGCGCTAAGTTTCAGAAATATTAGGCTGCCATGAGGGAATGGAACCTTATAGAGAGGATATGGAATTTCTTTGAGTAAAGCAGATCTTCACCCAAGCTAATGATATGAAAATGGTGGAACTAAGAGGTGTCAAGCAGATCTTGACCTCTTTTGGGGAAATTAGTTAATGATTTGGGGGGAGATGAATAAAGGAAGTTAGTTATGCCTGTTTTTGAGTTTCTCACATAGAATTGCCTGGTGATTGTGTCCTGAGTAGAAATGACACCTAAAAACCTGGAACTGATCAGCAACTAGAATTCTGCAACTTCAACTACCTACCCAGCCTACTTACCTAACATTTTTTCTTCTTTTGGTTTGGGTGCACTTAGACTTGCAAACCCATCATTTCAATTTTTGTTTTTTATGCTTTCCTATCTACAAACTACCCTTATTTCATCTAAGGGCCCAGATTAAGCAGTTGGGCTCCTTTGATTCTCTACCTATCTAAGAATCTGCCAAGATTAAACTGTTTGGACAGATTTTCATTCTCTATATTCTAAAACAGGAAATTGAAACCTAGGGAGACCAAGATTAAGTTGTTTGGACCTACCTTCAACTGAAAATTGTACAACACTGGAATAACTTCTCAAAATTTGGAAAGCAGTTAGATGAACTCTGAGTAGCCTTCTTCGCTTGGAGACTATTAAGAAAATATGGAGCATTACAGCATGCAAAGTATGACATATTTGGTCTGTGAAAATGTCAATCATGAAATATGAGTAACCTGCTGCAGCAGGAGGCTAACAGAAGGAAAGGCACGTACATGTTGGAAAACTTAGTTTTGGTCCGTGGTATTTGGTCCATAGTATTTTGATCCTTGGTACTGGTCCAAGGTATCTTGTCTGAAGTGTTGACCCCAAGTATCTGGTCCAAGGTATTGGTTCTAAATAGTTTTGGTCCATGGTATTGAGTAAGGCCTAAGACTATAAAAGGAGGAGAAGATCATTAGGCAAAGGCACTCATGTATTAAATATCTAATGAAGAGCAAGCTCTAGAATACAGGTTATTGGGTTATGGTGCACAGCTGGATCTGAATCAAGGATGAACCTTAGCACTTAATGAAGGATAAGATCTAATGATGGGTCAAGATCCTAAGGCTTGAAGTGAAGTATCTTTATGTGTTTTGATCTTTTATCTAAATAACTAGCACATGTAGTAGACTATAAATATGATGATTTGGGTATAAGTGAAGTCTGGAATTGTTGTAAATATTAAATCATCATTTATAGATTTGTACGCAGGTTCACCTTAGAAACGGCACGTATACATGCTAGTTCTGCATATCAAAACAACGTATACATCTTAAATTTGATTTTCAGATCTATACACAGTTTCTCCTTGAGAAAAGTGCGGGTGTATGCAGTTTCGACATATTGAAGTAGCATATACCTCATAAAATATGCTTTAGCTACTTCTGGTTGTTGTTACAGTGTTCTGGATTATGGTTACTATTTTCTGGTTATTGTATTCTGGTTACAGCATTCTAAAAAGTGATTGATTGATCAGTTATGGTTGGTGCAAAGGAGATTGATTGTTGCAGAGGTATTTGATGTTTGAATGATGTTATTGATGGATCCAATTTGAAAATTTATGAAACGTGGTCCCTGGAAGAAAAGAGAAGGTTGTAGCCTTCTATAGGTCGGCACCTACGTACCAGTAAACATATCAGCTAGTACAAGAGCTAGGGGGTTGTAGCTCCCTTCTAGGAGAAGCTAGAGAACAAGAGAAGGTTGTAGACTTCTGTAGGTAGAAGTTTGCGTACTAGTATAAGACTGAACTAGTACAAAAATTGTAAAAAGAAGTTTCTTATTAAAAAGAAGATAGAGACGGTTGCAGTAGGTGGTTTTCACCCACATTAGGTTTCCACCTTATATCTTGTGTTCATGTGTGTGTGATTGTCTGTTCTGTTTTACTGCACCTGGTTACTGTTTATATGGTTCTAAGTAAAGATCAACATATGATAAATTAATTGAATCATAAGTTTGCAGGATATACACTAGTTGCCTTAAATACAGTTGCGTATACATGCAAGTTCCACTAACTGAAGTAGCGTATATGAATCTAATTATGGAAATGAAATATTATTGACTTACTACTATTGATTCACCCCCCTTTCACTATTATTTCCAACAATTAGTATCAAAGCAGGTCCTTCAGAAGAAGCTTGATTGCTTGAAGGAAGATCTATCATCATGAGTAACTACGAAAGAGAGGGGTCCATTAGAACTACAGCCAATATTCAATCTCTTGGAACAGATGTCTGGGAAATCGTGGAAGGAGGATATACAATTCCATCAGCAATTCCTACAGATAGGGCAGGTAAAAAGCAATATGAAACCAATGCCAAGGCTGTCAATACATTATTGGGGAGTTTGTCACAATCAGAATTTGTCAAATTTATGCAGCTCAAAACCGCCAAAGAAATATGGGACAAGATCGTTCTAAGCTATGAAGGAGACAATCAGGTAAAACGTGCAAAATTACAATCTCTCAGAATTCAATATGAAACTCTCAAAATGCACAATGATGAAAGTATCGCTAGTTACTTCTTACGTATAGATGATATTTTTAATTGCATGAAGAACTTGGGTGAAAAGATAAAAGAATTTACTTTAGTTGAAAAGGTTTTAAGGCCCTTGTCTACTAAGTTTGAATCAAAAGTATTTGCCATAGAAGAAAAGCATGATCTTCAGACTATTATTATGACACAGCTGCACGGAATCGTAACTGCTTTCGAAATGAGAAAAGGAGGTCCATCAGATATGAGAGAAGCCACATTCAAAGCTTCAAGAAGAGAAGAATTCAATGAATCAGGACATATTTCAAAAGGAGAAGAAGAAACAAACTATGTCAAGAACCTTTGACAGGGCTCGTGGGAGATTCAGAGGTAAACTATCTTTCAAATGTTTTGCTTGTGGAAGAGTCGGCCATTATGCTACCAAATGTCCTCATAAAGATAAGCTTGATAAAGATAAGGAATCAGAAAAATGGAATAGAAAACAAAGTGTAAGTAAGAAGAGTTACTATACTCATGAAGATAGTGATGGTTTATCAAATAGTGATGAAGATGAAAATAGTTATGACTATAGACTTCTAATGGCTTTTGAAGATGATGATTTCTTGGATGCTTTAGATGAAGATGACCTTTATGAAGAAATCTCTAAACTCAAAATCTGTTTGGAAGAAAAGAATATGATTATAGATACTCTGACATTCCAACTTGCTGAAAAAGAAAAACACAATGAAAAACTAGAATGTGAAATTGTGGGTCTAAGAAAGGATATTGAGAAAACAAAAGCTCTCAATCTTAGATTTACTAAAGGATCAGAAACCTTAAATGAAATTATCAAAGTGCACCATTCTCCTATGATAAAGACAGGGCTTGGATATACTGAAGAAACATCCCAAGCACAGAAGTTGTCAACCTCCACTAAAAGCTATCTTGATGCAGCAAGGAGCAGTTAACAGTTTGACAATTGACAATAAAGGCATAAAGCAGATCATCAGGTAAATCAAGCTCAATTTACTTCAAGGATGAATAGAAGCTACAAACCTCAAATAAATCATACCAATCTGCTTCAAGAATGAATATCAATAGCAACTACAATCACTAGGTCAGTAGATTCAATAATCGCAGGAACTTCTATAATGGCCAATGTTTTTCATTTCATAACTTTGGAAACAAAGCTGCTCAATGTGTTGCTTACAAGACCATCATGACTAGAGAAGCACAAAATCAAAGGAATGTGACAGGGATCATGAAACGGACCTACAATAACTTTTCTCTTCTTGAAAATGAAATAGAATGCCCTATCTGCAACAACTTTGGTCACGAAGAATCTGAATGCATGAGTAAATTTTGGCAAACATCTCAGAAGGAGAAAACTGCATTAAATCCCAAAATATGGAGAAAGAAAGAACCACAAATAGAAAGATGTGGTATATCCCTATATGCAGAAGGCCAAGAAAATCAGTGGTACATCGATAGTGGATGCTCAAAACACATGACAGGTGATAAAGAAAAACTTCAGTCATATAATTCCTTAGAAAAGGAAAAGAAGGTCTCATTGGGAAATGACACTCCTGTTGTCATAAAAGGTAAAGGTTCTGTTCTTTTAAAATAAAAAGTTAAAGCTGGGAATGTTATGTATGTTGATGGTCTAAAGCATAACCTGTTGAGTGTCAGTCAAATGTGTGATCAAGGAAATGAAGTAGTATTTCGATCAAATGGATGTGTTGTTCGTGATCTTGACACAGGAGAAAACATGATCAAAGGTATAAGAACTCCAAACAACTTATATATACTCAAGGGAGGACAACAATAGTGCTATCTAAGTAAAAATGATGAACGTTGGCTATGGCACAGAAGATTGGGGCATCTAAGCTTCTCTCAAATAAGAAAAGCAAGCAAATTCCAGGTTGTTCGTGATCTTCTTGATATCAGCATTCCAGAAAATACAATATGCAAATCATGTCAATTTGGTAAGAAAACCAAGTCACAATTCCCTAAAAAGGAGGGATCAACTAGTAATCCTCTTGAACTTGTTCATACTGATTTATGTGGTCCATCAAGGAAAAAATCACCCCGTGGAGAGGAATACTTTATATTGTTCATTGATGATTTTTCCATAATGTGTTGGATAGGGCTTCTAAAGCATAAAGATGAAGCATTTGAAAAATTCAAGGCCTTCAAAGCCCTGATTGAAAATGAATCAGATCGCAAAATCAAATGTCTCAGATCTAATCGAGGAGGGGAATTTACCTCGGATGAATTCTTTGACTTTTGTGAAGAACATGGAATAACAAGGCAATTCTCCACTACAAGTACTCCTCAGCAAAATGGAGTGGTAGAAAGGATGAACAGAACTGTTCAACAAATGGCTCGTGCTATATTAGATGAGTCTAGAACTCTTGCAACATTCTGGGGCGAAGTTGCATTCGCTACCATCACTATTCTCAACAAAGCAAATGTTCGGGTAAACAGCACTCAAACTCCACATGAACTTTGGTATGGTAAGACTCCCACCATAAAATACTTCAAATTTTTTGGAAGCAAATGTTACATCAAAATGATTAATGAAAAACTTGGCAAGTTTGAACCCAGAATAGATGAAGGCATTCTCCTTGGTTACTCTTCTCGAAGTAAAGGATATAAGTGTTATAATAAAAGACTTGGGAAAATTATTGAAAGTATTGATGTTTTGGTTGATGAAGCATGCAAAAATCCAAAGCAGGTAAAAACCAAAGATTGTGGAGAAGATGAGGATTATCCTTCCACATCAAATCAGAATAATTCTGAAGAAGAAACCAAAGAAGCACCAGAAAAATAGATAACGGCAGAAGAAAAGACTCCATCCATGTATGTTCATAAAAATCATCCAGAGACTCAAATTTTGGAACAGAAAGAGGCAGGTGTGCAGACAAGAAGAACTATTTCAAAATCTTCAAGCTATATAGCATTGCTTTCCTCCATCGAACCTCAAAATGTAAATGAAGCATGCAAAGATGAAAGTTGGGTCAAGGCCATGAATGAAGAACTTGAGAAAATTGAAAAGAATAATACTTGGAAATTAGTTCCTAGACTTCATGATAAGAATATCATAGGAACCAAATGGATATTCAAAAACAAGATGAATGAAAATGGTGGAGTTATTAGAAACAAGGCCAGACTTGTTTGTAAAGGATATGCTCAACAAGAAGGTATAGATTTTGAAGAAACTTTTACACCTGTTGCTAGACTTGAAGCCATAAGAATGTTCCTTGCTCTTTCTAGTTTTTAGAAATTCAAAGTATACCAAATGGATGTAAAATATGCCTTTCTTAAATGGGACTTAGAAGAAGAAGTATATATTGAGCAACTAGATGGATTCATCCTTGGAAATGATCCAAAACTTGTATGCAGACTCAGAAAGGCTCTCTATGGTCTAAAACAAGCTCCAAGGGCCTGGTATTACCGTCTTGACAAATACCTCCATCAACAAGGTTTTTCAAAAGGATCAGCTGATAGCAATCTATATACAAAGATTGACAATAATAAATTGCTAATACTTGTTGTGTATGTTGATGATGTCATTTTGGTAGCAATGAAGAAGCCATGATTCAAAACTTTGCTTTGGTAATGCAGCAAGAATTTGAAATGTCCCTGCTTGGTGAGCTCAAATATTTTCTTGGTCTACAAGTTCAACAAAAGAAAGATGGTATTTTTCTATCACAAACCAAGTATCTCAAGCATATCTTGAAAAAATATGGCATGGAAGATTCTAAACCAGTATGTACCCCAATGGTAACAAGATGCAATCTCAACTCAAATGATGAATTAGCAGCAGTACATCAACTAACCTACAGATCCATGATTGGCAGTCTACTTTATCTAATAGGTACCCGCCCAGACATCATGAATGTAGTGGGAATAGTTGGAAGATTCCAAGCCAATCCAAAGGAATCACACCTTCAGGCAGTCAAAAGGATTTTCAATAACTTCAAGGAACACGAAATTTTGGTCTATGGTATCCTAGAGATACAGATCTTACACTTCATGCATAAACAGATGTAGATTGAGCAGGAAGCATTGATGACAGAAAAAGCACTAGTGGTGGTGCATTCTATATGGGTTCTAGATTAGTGTCTTGGTTCAGCAAGAAACAAAGTTCAATTGCATTATCTACAGCTGAAGCAAAATATGTGGTTGTTGCATCTTGCTGCATACAACTCCTTTGGATGATGAAAACATTGCAAGACATTCAGATCACATGTACTCCACCCATCTCCATTCTATGTGATAATACAAGTGCAATCAGTATTTCAAAGAATCCATTCATGCATTCCAATACCAAGCACATACCCATCAAATATCATTTTTTACGTGAACAAGTGCTTGAACAAAAGGTCAAATTGGAGTATGTTCCCTCCAAAGAATAGGTTACTGATATATTCACCAAGCCACTGCCCAAAGAGACATTTGAATATCTCAAACAGAAGCTGGGAGTAGATGATGCACCATCTTACGGTTAATTCTTATCGGTTTCAGAGAAAAGTTGTTATACGCGAGTTCCATGATGCGTATCTGCATACATACGCTGATTTCTGTGGATACAGTCGTATATATGTTGGTTTGAAGAAAAACAGTGGGCCAGACTTAGGATGAAAGGAGTCTGATATGGGTCTGACAGTGATCATCTGACATAGGGGGAGCATATACAGTTGTTTTTTATTCAGGTGGAACATGTTCAGGGGGAGATCATAGTTGCTGGTCTAGATGGTGATCGATAGATGTTGCTGATGATAGTTGCTGATAACTATCATGGTCTGGTTTCAGATATTTGGTCTCTATGTCATGTATATCTTTTAATGTTAAGGTCATGAAACGACCTATTTTGTTTCCCCATTATGCATGAATGGATGATGTAATGTTCTTGTTTATTTTTATAAACATCTAGTGTATCCCCACTTGGTTGGGTGGATGGGTCAAACTTGGTATATCCCCACTTGGTTGGGAGATGGATTTATGTATGAATCATTGGTGATAGGAAGGTCATTTATGATGTATAGAGTCATGTTCTTCTTTTAGAACATCTTTTTGCAGACCTTGCTTATATTCAGGGGGAGCGTAGACTCGAGCACGGAGCTCTATCATCACTCTTCAGCATATCAGAGCATTCAGCATGTACTCAGGGGGAGCATAACCCTTTGCCCTTGATGACAAAGGGGGAGAGTGACTTGGGCTTGCCATCAAGTCCAAAGGGGGAGATTTTTGGCATTATGACACAGATTTGGCACTATGACACAGGTGTTGTCCTTGATGGCAACTCACTCAGATGACAGATCACAGTTTAGACTCACAGAATGAAGAAAAAGAGGTATGTGTAGCTTCCCCATGGACCAAGCCGCATGTACACGCGGGTTTGCAGACCAAAAGGCGTGTATAGTGTACATATGCACTTTCACGAAAGGAAAGGCACGTACATGTTGGAAAACTTAGTTTTGGTCCGTGGTATTTGGTCCATGGTATTTTGATCCTTGGTATTGGTCCAAGGTATCTTGTCCAAAGTGTTGACCCCAGGTATTTGGTCCAAGGTATTGGTTCTAAGTGGTTTTGGTCCATGGTATTGAGTAAGGCCTAAGACTATAAAAGGAGGAGAAGATCATTAGGTAAAGGCACTCATGTATTGAATATTTTATGAAGAGCAAGATCTAGAATATAGGTTATTGGGTTATGTTGCATAGTTGGATCTAAATCAAGGATGAACCTTAGCACTTGATGAAGGATAAGATCTAATGGTGGGTCAAGATCCTAAGGCTTGAAGTGAAGTATCTTTGTGTGTTTTGATATTTTCTCTGAATAACTGGCACATGTTGTAGACTATAAATATGAATATCTCGGTATAACTGAAGTTTGGAATTGTTGTAAAGATTAAATCATCATTTATAGATTTGTACGCAGGTTCACCTTAGAAAAGGCGCATATACACACTGGTTCTACATATCAAAACAACGTATACATCTTAAATTTGATTTGCAGATCTATACGCAGGTTCGCCTTGAGAAAAGTGCATATGTACTCAGTTTAGACACATTGAAGTAGCGTATACCTCATAAAATATGCTTTAGCTACTTCTAGTTGATGTTACAGTGTTCTGGATTCTAGTTATTGTTTTCTAGTTACTGTATTATGGTTATAGCATTCTAAAAAGTGTTTGATTGATTCAATTGTGGTTGGTGAAAAGGAGATTGATTGTTGCAGATGTATTTGATGTTTGAATGATTTTATTGATGGATCCAGCCTGAAAATTTATGAAACATGGTCCCTGGAAGAAAAGAGAAGTTTGTAGCCTTTTGTAGGCGGGCACCTACGTACTAGTAAACATATCAGCTAGTACAAAAGCTAGGGGGTTGTAGCTCCATTCCAGGAGAAGCTAGAGAACGAGAGAAGGTTGTAGCCTTCTGCAGGTAGAAGCCTACGTACTAATATAAGACTGCACCAATACAAAAAATTGTAAAAAGAAGATAGAGACAATTGCAGCAAGTGGTTTTCACCCACATTGGGTTTCCACCTTATATCTTGTGTTCATGTGTGTGTGATTGTCTATTTTGTTTTACTGCACCTGTTTATTGTTTATATGGTTCTGAGTAAAGATCAACATATGATAAATTAACTGAATCATAAGTTTGCAGGATATATGCTAGTTGCCTTAAATACAATTGTGTATGCACACAATTTCCATTAACTAATGTAGCGTATATGAATCTGATTATGGAAATGAAATATTATTGACTTGCTAATACTGATTCACCCCCACCGCCCCCCTCCCTCAGTATTATTTCCAACAACCCTATCCTTCTATAATTTGATTTCAAGTTACAAAAATACAATAAAATAATTAAGGAACTCGCTTCTTTAGTAAATGTGAAGATCACTTTAGGTCAAATCCATAAAGTTAATTTTTGAGAGCCTATACTCTACATCAAGGTTTGATTAGAATTCACATTTTTCAGTGAAAGTTCACCATATATTATATATATATATATATATATTATATAGATATTATATATATATATATATATATATATAGTAAGAGAGAGAGAGAGAGAGAGAGAGAGAGAGAGAGATGCACACAAACTTTAAAAAAAATTGTTATGGTGGACTTTGAAACTACATGGATAAATTACAAACTTGAATTGTGATGCAAGGGTAAAAGTTTGAGTTGTAAACTTAGTCAACAACCATGAGGTCCAATGAGGTTCACCAAACCTCAAATTTTATTTAGTTTCACTAAATTTGAACCTCTTAAGGTTGAAGTTTAGTGAACCTTGTCACATAACAAAATATAGAAGGCTCTCCAAATGCCATCAACCAAGAGATCCAGATACAACTAAGGGGCTAAGATTTCACCATGCACCCCACACCAAATAAATACACCCCTATAATGTATACACAACTTCAAAGCAACCTAGAAGATGTCATATCAACCAAGAAAACCTATGGCTTCCCCAATTATCCTTACATATCTATACAAAATCAATACATGCATACTAGAAACTTAACAATAATTTTCATAGCCTCTTATTACAAATAGCACCCTTCACTTCTCATGGTACACTATCTACCACACATCATCTAACATGTGAAAAAATTCAGAACTAGGATTTATTGTTATCCACTATGAACTTTATAAGGGTCACAACTCACCTTGAGACGAATACAATGTCTAGGCACAGTCATGTATTTATTTAATATTTTGAAACAACATACCTATGACCCAAAATAACATGCACCATATGAAAACACCTTGAATATGGTTAAACATGTCCCACTTCAAATGGCATGAGTTTGAAAAATACATAAATTGAAAGAATGGTAATACAAAATGTCATTGTAAATACAAAAAACATTGGTTATATTTGTATATGTTCCTTTCATATTTGGTTAACTTCTTTCTTTTTCAAAAATATAATCCACAAACAAATGGTTTTGTTTTGATTAACAGTGGCATTGCAACCATTATCAAAGTGCTCGTAACAAATTTTCAATTTGAAAATTGTACAAATGTTTAATTGTATCCTTCTAATATATGTTTGGAAAATGTTGGTCTTATTACAATCCTCACTATATTGGTGTGTTTTTTCACCTTCAGGAGAAATTGCAAGTAAAAAACACAATGAAAGATACAAATTTTATCTCGTCTACACAAAAAAAAATATATATATATATATAACATTACTTCATTACACATTTAGTCTCACAGAACCTCAACTTTGGCTTCATTAAATCACATAATGGAGATTATTTAGACATATAATTACAAAAAAATTCACCTAATGACCTTTATCATTCCATCGAAGTATTCAGAGATCATCTTCTAGTGAACCATTACTTTAACATTAGTCTCCAATACCTTATCTTGCCTTTGTATTGGCCAAGAATATTCCTTCCTTCCCCTAAGTTAAAATTTCTCAATTCTTTCCAAAAAGGCATCATTAATGTGCAAACATCATGCAATTTCCATCAATGGTATACTTCATTTCCCAATGGTTCAAACCTATTATGCTTATTACCTCAAACAATAATGTACATGTGCAAACAATTCTTTTGTAAATAAAATCTATTAAGACTACAATTGGCACGTCGAAATATCAAGATTTTTATTATGGCCAAATAGTATACTCCAAATGTCACTCAAAAACAATTGCAGCATTAGTAAAAACAAACAATTACTAGAATGACTTTAAAATGCATAATATATATATATATTATATAATTATATTATATATATATATATATAAATATATATATATTATATATATATATATATACATATATCATCTTTAACAGACTTCATTCCCCACTTGTTCTTAAGGGTGCATCAAACTACCTCAAACCAGGACACTCATATGCTAGCATTCCACTCATAAAACAAACTCACTAAGACTTTGATTAGCACTATCAAAGAAATTTATTGTTGCATTATGGACCAAAATATATACTTCAAAAAGGAACAAAGTTAAGGGTTGTAATGTTATCTAGTCAAACTCCATAGTAGGGTGTATGCCTAACATTCACTATCTTTTAACTGAAATACACAGTAAATAAAAGTCATATTAATGGAGATAGTGACCTTGTGAGATTGAGATAATAAGTATTCGAATTCTTGAAGACATTGCCAATCCCAATTGGCATCGGTGAACTCTTACAACTTTGCTTTTGGGCACAATAAAACATAGACTATATACAATCAGTCTTCCCTCCATGTGGAAAAGATAGTGTAAACACTTAATAGGGCTAAATTGTAAACAATAAGAAGATAACAAGGGCTAGAGTGTTCACATTGAAAATAATTAATGCACAATTCTAGTCTATAATCATTCCTCACACATCATTTATTTTTCACTGAGATTAAATGCGGCACATATACGGTGGATTGTCAAAATAAACGACAACCAAATGGAAAATGTGAATAACAAAGAAGTAGATTACAAGACCTCGTTATGTAAAATCCAATTAGACTTGTATATGTCTCTCGTGTCTCAACACTAACATAGAGACTGGGAGACTGTATGCAGGCCTTCAACATGGAGGACATCGATCAACTCTTCTGAAATTTGATGTTTTTGATAATAAAAAACGTTAAAATGGAATTCCATCAATAATGGGGAGACAACATAAGAATCCTACGTTGCACAAACAAAGAAGAGAGCCTCCAGGTGGAGAAAGCAAGTGGCCTACTGAGAAGAAAACCCAACGCAACCTCATGGAGAGAGAAAGCAGTCACAACAAGGGATTAAAAGAGTTGTACAGCAGTCGTAAGGGAAATAACATATGGATGGGGATTGTACAATTTTCGTAGCTATCTCTCTTGTAGGAGATTTTAAAGAAAATGTGCTTTGACGTAATCTAAGAGGCCCCTCTCCAAAATCACCCTAGGTAGATGGTATCAAATTTGAAAGGGGTTTATCTGCAGTTAATCATCTTTTCAAGTGGAAAATATATTCTAGACACAACAAATCCCAATATTGGAGTCCCATTTAGGATGTTATCCCATTAGATGATTCAGAACATAAGCGATTTGTAGTTCCCTCTCTCAATATGAATTTGGTGCTTCATGCCCAACATTTCTTAGTGAATATGTAGGTGCAACAAAAAAAGCCCATGGATATTGTCTTGTTATACCAATTGATCTAATGATTTGGTATTGGTGTGGTTGAGGAGTGACGGAGAGCCTTCTGAAACCCCAAGATAGTGTGGACTATTTCATTCATCGTGGCCCTTCTAAGGTGTTCGAGAAGGAGCCCCCCACTATTTCTCAATTGTATAGCCCCACAAGGGCAACCTCCTTGGTCCAAGGTAATGAGGCACCTATCAGCATACAATAACCCTTATATTCAGCTAAAGATCACTAAGGTGAATGCAAGTCCTATTTTGGACCCTAGTCTTTCTGATGAGATTGTTGATGTTGGAGAAGCACTTCATGCATTACCCTAGTGTTGTTCAAGGGAATCAGCCAAATCCATAGGAGGATTTTAATTCCTTCATTAATCACAATAAGGAATGCGAACAAGAGCATCGGGAGGCTGTCTATTTTCTTTTCGAGGCAACAAATGCTAAATGAATTTCAATAAATGGATAACTTACCTTGAATTGGGTGACATACAATCCTACTAGGGCTTACAGTCCAAGTATCTTTGTCGATTTTTGAACACTACTACTTGAAATTGCCTCCAAATGGCACATGAAATATAGTTGGTACATTCCCCTATATTTGGCTTTGGGTGTCCAATTTCAACCATAATGATCGTTCTTAGGCTCATTACCTATTGTGGCTTGAGTTCCCTAAACTTTATGCCAACCTTCAATCTTTTGTGGACCTAATTGCACAATGTTTTTTTAAAGTCCTAATCCCAAATGGTCATTGTAACTCTTTTCAAGCTACCCTAATGTTCCATGTTGAGTTAGAGATGAAGTGTAAGTTTCAATCATTCCTTTTAGTTTTTAAAACTCACAGAAGTCCAAGAAAAAATTATATTACCTAAATCATCCCAATCCCTGCTTCATCTGTCAAACTCAAGGCTAGATTTCCATCACTACCCTCACCACAAACCTAGACCAAGGATGAGTCTTTGGAGGAGGACACCTCCAAGACTAGAGAGTTGTGCATTTTCAATTGTTATCAAGTAACCCCCAACAATGTTAGTGTGGTGGATCAAGATCAGTTGGATGTCATGCTTTCCAAGGGGGGACACTTTGTAGCTCTTTCCCCTGAGAATAATGGTAAGTCTCTTGACATTGATGGATTTCCTTATGATTTTTTAAAGGCAATGAGGAATACAGTGGGTGGAAACCTCCATTGCATGGCCAATGAGGATTTTTATTTTGGTAATTTGGTAGCCCCTCTTAAGTAGGGGTTATTAAGTTGATTCCAAAAAATGTTTCTTGTGACTCTATTGGAGGTTAGCAACAAATACCCTTTTTAGTGTCTCCTATAAGATTATGGCTAAGGCTCTAGAAATTTGTATGTAAAGAGTGCCCATAGGGATTGTTTAGGGGTAGACAAATTTTGCATAGAAAAGATTTGTTTTTTATAGTATTATCATTGTATGGAAAGCCATGGATTTGGCTAGGCACACTGACTAGGCTTCCTTCGTTTCTTAAGATGGATTGTTTTCCCATGGGAGAGTGTTGAAGCTTGCAGTAACATAAGGACCCATGTTCAAAACCCCTTGAATGGGTGTCAATGAGATCAAGTGCAAGTCTTCCATCACATTGATAATGTAGATATGCCCCTCATAAAGTAGTAACCTACCCAAAGAAACTAAGACATATTTATCAAAAACATATTGATTTAGACAAAGCTTATGATAAATTTCATTGGTCCTTCATCATAAATATGTTTCAATGCCTTAGTTTTAATCACAATTGTGTATAAACCCTATTTTCTAATGCTTCAACCTTAAACACATCCCATTCCAATGTTTGATTAAAGGGTGTCCTCTTATGGTCTTACCCCTTAACCTTTATGTTCTAATTGTTGATGCCTTAGAGTCAGCAAAGATGTATGGGAAAATTTATGCTGTCTCTCTCATAAATAAATCAAAAATGTCAATAACCATTTTTTTGATGATTCTCTTCTTTCGGTGTGTTTGGATCAAGATTTAGTGCATACTACTAGGAATGTTTGGATACTTTCTAGTTTCTACTCTGGTTTTGGGCTTGCTGTCAGTGACAAAAAAATAGACTACTAGTTGAATGGGCTTTGATGATCCTCTTGATTGCATTCCTTCTATATGGAATTGGGGCAAGCCTAGAGAGATTGTTCACTATCTTAGGATATTCTTTTGTATTGGTCTCTCCATTATTGATATATGGAACCATTTTCTTGTGCAATTGGAATCCAAGCTTTGGTCTGGCACTATAAGGATCTCCCCTTGGCTAGGAAGCTTACAGTGGTCTCATGTATTCTCCAAGCCTCACACATCTACTACATCTCTTGTTGGCTCCCGAGAAGGACTCAATTCAAGAGATCAAAGCAAATTCATGTCCTCTATTCGTCAAAGTATTGTGACCAAAAAGGACTTTCTTTGGCTCCTTGAATGTTTACACTATGCCTAAAGAAGAAGGCGGTCTTTCCCTTAAAGATGCAACAACGAAGGGACATATATGTTCAAATAGGTGTGTCAACAGTCATACACCTTGCAATTGTGCAGCAAAGCAGTTACCTCATAAAATTTTCAGAGATAGTAGGGAATAAATGCTAAGCATAATAGGTAAATACTAACCAGTGGCAGGTAATGAATGCTAAGTTGTAGCATGCAATTCATTTTGAGTAGCAACAGTTGGCCAATTAATTGGTGGAGGTTTCTAGAATGTGGAGTTGGAAACTATAAATGGTTTATGGTTTCATTATGCCTATTATTTAGTGCTTGGTAGGAGAAAAGTGAATAAATCGTTTAACATATTTTTATGCTACCAAAATATTTCCAAAACCTTTATGCCACTAAATACTCCTATTGAGAGCATGGAAGCTTTGTGATGTATTGTAACCATATGTTAGTTGGTTAATAATACACTGACTCATGCTTTAGAGTGTAGGATTTTTCTCCCGAAAGGGCTTTCCCCAAGAAAGTGTTTTTGCTATTTCTTTCATTTGTTTTCTACTTATTATTTGACATTTACAATTATTTCTTTAAAGCCTTCTACCCATTCTTCTCTCATTGGTTAATGTAGGAATCATATTCCACACCTCCACTTCCTTTCATTTAGTATTAGCACCTAATCACCTCAGCTCCAAGGTGTTAGGGACAAGGGTTTTTTATCTAATCTTGGATTAAGTGGAAGCTTAAGCAAAAGGAAATATTATTGCAAGGAAATGGCCAATACATCTATATTAGAAATGGACAAGTATAATGGAAATAACTTTGAGTTGTGCGGGCTCAAGATGGAGGATCTTACCATAGATCAAGATCTGTGGGTTGCAATATCTAGAACCAACCCATGGGTATGAAAGATGAAGAATGGATAGTGTTGGAGAGAAAGGCAAGAAGCCTTATCAGGTTTTGTTTGGTTGATTTAGTGTTATAACATTTCTAAAGATAAAAAACAAAAAAAGTCTCTAGAATAAGTTGGGGTCTTGGCATTGATTTTATTAAGGGCATTATAAGAACAAATTACTTGCACAAATTAACATAGAAATTACAAGCATTTTTGCATCATTAAGGAGTAATATATATGAACCAATAGCATGAAGAGAGTAGTAGAACAATAAACATGAAACACCAAGAACCATGAGATAAGAGACACAAAAACGAGGCCTGAGACTAGGGCAAAAGCTACAAGGGGAAACCCAGAAATTCTTCCTTATATGAGAGAGAGAGAGAGAGTTCAAATTACTTTGGTACACCAAAAACAACTATTGAGAAATCTAAAGGGCTGCAAGTAATATGATTTCTCTTCAACTTAATAACTGCTTGTGATGTATTTTTAATTTTCTCGATTATTAACTTCCTTTCTTATTATTATGTTGTTATTATCATCAAACAGCCACTAAAACAAGAAGATCAACAATACAGAAGAACACAGTGTGTAGGCTGCAAGTCAGGGACAAAACCTCTCCACTTGGGAAAAACCACACAAATCTGTTCTCTTCTTATAGATTCTTCAAATGATGGATTCCAAGACCTCTAGACCAAGTCCAATACCTTTCCAAGACCAAGTCAGACCTTCTTGATGAAGTGCTTCCTCTGTCCAAGTCAAACCCAGTCAAATCTCTTCCAAAAACAAAAGTTCGATCCCCAACTATAGAATTTCGGCCTCCACTACAGGTCTGAAATTTTCAGCCCCTGCAACAATTACTGCTTCTACACGTGTGAGCAATTTTTGGGATTCCAAGGCTTCCTTTGACCTTCACTTAGGTTTATCCGTCTTCTAGGGCTTGTAGGTGACCTAATATACCTTCCTTCAATCTTCTTTGTGAAATTTCCTCAACTTCGACCTTGCAACATCAAAACCCTATCCTTCCTCCTTCGCACGTGAGAGAGAAAGAGAGAGAAATAGCACAAACCTTCAACCTTCATCCTTCTTCCTTCTTTTCTAGCCTTCTTATGCTTCTCCTTCACTTAGATTATGAGAAGACGAGTGAGTGTCCATAGGAGGTCGAGTTCCCTCCTATATATAGGCTTCCAAGGAGGACGACATGCCCTAATGAGGTCGACTTCTTAGTTTCCAAGTGACTTAGTCTTAGAGGGTATGTTGACACTTTTAAATACAAAAATAATTCTTTTTACAAGTTACAATGTGCCCGATGGGGTCTTTTTCTTATGACAATGATTATTTTGACTTCTTGACCCTAGGACCAACCTTAGAAGCACTCAATAGGTGCTTGACCTCTAGATAAAAGACCTTGAGCATGAAATACATGCTACAAAAATAAAAATAATAATTTTTTCTTTCCTTTTACAATATACAAGAATCAAAAGTACATTTCATATTTATGAAGACCGAACCTAGTTACACATTTCAACACTCCCTCTTAAGTAGGGATGTATTTATAATGGTACATGGACATTCTCAAACTGAAGAGATCTCACAAGAAGAGTCGGATTGGTAAGCCATCTCATAAGCTATCATTCTCGCTTATCTCTTTGGATCATACCAACCAGTGTTGTCACATAGCAAGGCCTTGACTAGACCATAACACAATGTTGGCGAGACCAATGAACGATAGACACCATCATCATTGTCTCTCAAGGCACATACCCCACCCAGGTGTTCACAGGGTATGTCCTTTTAGGACAATTCCTATATTGTAATAACATATCCTTAAGGAATTTCATCATCGACTACTCTTATCTTGGATGCCCTACCTCATCCTCATAGAGTATCAGAAACCAGATGCTTACCCAATCCTCCATTCTTTCTTCAAGAAGTGAAGACAAGAATGATGTGTCTATTGCTGCCTCTCAACTGGGGAGGATATATCAACAAATCCAAGTTGTTCTCTCAAATACACAAGCTTCTTACTAGGAAGAGATTTTGTCAAGATGTCAACTACTTGTTCATCAGTGGAGATATATTGTAGCTGCAACACTCTATCTTGCACCAGCTTTCGTATGTAGTTGTACTTTTTATTTATATGACTTGTCTTTCCATGGAACACTAGGTCTTCAAAAAACCTTATACAGTTGGTGTTGTCACAATGTATCATTGTAGGGTCCATCTTTCCTTCAAACAAATCGGACAACATCTTCCTCAACTAGATAGCCTCTTTGCTTACTTCACGAGCTGCATTAAACCTTAGCACTACTCAAAGCAACTAATTCGTGCTTTCTACTCATCCAAGATATCATGGAGGATCCTAAACCAAAACATCTTCTAGTAGTGCTTCTCCCATCCATCTCACTACCTCCCCAGTCAGAATCTGTATATCCAATCAGGTGGACATCATTCCTTTTATCATACTTCAGACAGTAGTGGATTGTTCCTTGCAGATATCTTAGTATATGCATGGTTGTTATCCAATGATAATTCTTGGGCTCTACCTAGAATTGACTGAGAATATTCACTGCAAAACAAATGTCTGGTCAAGTATTTACCAAATACATCAGTGAGCCAATCAATTGGCTATACCTTGTCGGATCCACAGGGTTTGATTTGGAAGTTCTTAGCCTCTTCAAGTTTGGAACAAATATTCTCTTCATGCTTGTAGGATTCAACTTCTTCCTCTTATCTTTCGAAATGTGAATATAAACAGGACAGCCAAATATTCAGAGATGGTCTACACTTGGTTTCTTCCCAGTGAATGCTTCTTCAGGAGTCATGTTATCTAGAGATTTGTGAGGACTTTGATTTTGAATCTAGACAACAGTTTTTGTTGCTTCTCCCCGCGGAAACTTCGACAAGTCTTGATCATGTAACATGGCTCTTACACTTTCCTCAATCGATCGATTCTTTCATTCAACGACCCCATTTTTCTCAGTGTTATATGGGACCATCAGCTCCCTCTTAACCCCAGACTCCTTATAGAAAGCTATGAGTTCCTTAGATTTTTATTCTCCTCCATTGTCAAATATTAGTACCTTTATCCTTCTTTCTGTAACGTTCTCTACTTCAACTTTGAATTCTTGAAATTTGTCGAATACTTCATCCATGGACTTCAACAAATAGATCCAAGTTTTCTTTGAGTGGTCATCAATGAATGTTACATAGTATACCTCCAAGAGACTTTGTAGACATAGGACCATAAACATCGGAATTAGATCCAAGATTTCTTTTGACCTTGAAGCACTGCTTCTAAATGGTCTCTTGACATTTTTTTCCCTAATGCGCATCTCTTGCATACTCCTTCATGATATTTTTTGAGTTTAGGGATGCCATTTACCATTGAGTTTAGAGTTGGTAGGATTTTGTAGTGAAGGTGTCCAAACCTTCAATGTGAAAGTTCACATGGACTTAGTTCAATGTGAACCAATCCTTGAGAGATAGGTGTCAGCAACCTGTAAAGTCTTCCTTCACTAATCCCAATGAATTTTGCATTGTTGATGTTAGGTATTTTGTCCCATACCACAACCTTTCCACCTATGAAAGTGACTCTATCTCCTTTATCATCTAAACATGAAATAGAGAGTAGATTATTTTGCAAACCTGGTAAGAACAATATGTTGTTGAGATGAATATTTTCTCCATTCTCTAGATCTAGCGAGGTTGATCCAATTCCTCTTACATGATAGCTCTTCTTGTCACCAAGTTCAACTAAGTAGGAGTATTTTCCTCTTGACAAGGTCTTTAGTTACTTGCTCCAATGTCAATTACCCATATTCTTTCATCTTCAAACGTACCTATGAGTGCTAAGAATAACCCTTCGTCTTTTGTAGTGGAAGTCTTGGTCATACGATTCTTCATAGATAACAGGAGATTCCAAAATACTTTGATGCCTCGCTTGAGGTGGATTGCCATCATGGAGAACTGCTTCAATGACTTCTTCAATGATGTAGTAATCTTCATCATGCCCTTAGCCAACCTTAGCTCTAATACCATGTTGAGAAATCTAAAGGGCTGCAAGTAAGGTGATTTATCTTCAACTTGATAATTGGTGGTGATGTATTTTTAATTTTCTTCATTATTAGCTTCTTTTCTTATTATTATGTTGCTCTTATCATCAAACAGCTACCAAAACAAGACGATCAACAATACACAAGAACACAAGATGTAGGTTGCAGGGGAAGGCCAAAACCTCCCCACTTGAGAGGAAAACCCGCAAATCTCTTCTCTTCTTATAGATTCTCCAAATGATGAATTCCAAGACCTCTAGACCAATGCCAATACCTTTCCTGTAGAAATTTTGAATAATATGACACATATTCACAGAGATTATCCCAATTATACACTATTGTGGAATACATGCATAATACATACCTCCCTACGTTGAATCATCAATTTACAGAAGCAGAAACAATAACATGCACACATAGAAGCATCAATCACACATATCAACACAGTATTTTCCCGGGGAAATCATCTCGCTAAAAACCCCAACTATCTGTATATTATATTGATTGATAACATGTAACAATACATAGTACAATACTCTTCACAAGTATCCAGCAATATCTCCACCTGTTAAACACAATACAGCTCAGATGTGATCTCCAAATCTCTTCCGTTGCTTGCCTACCTCCACTGCGCAATCCCTGCATGAGAATGAATGATAATGGCTCAAGAAAACTCATATTTACTTGGAAAAATCACATGAGCACAAGCTACAATTTCCCTTGGCCTCATTGGCATTACTCAATCCAT
>APFE030251590.1:0-11314 GCA_000404065.3 Pinus taeda
TTTAGTTCTTTATAATCAACATACAACCTCCAGGTCCCATCCTTCTTCTATACAAGTATAATCGGGCTCCCACATGGTCAGGAACTTGGTTAGATAAGCCCCTTTTTGCAGAAAGTCTTAAATCTGCCACTTAATCTATTAGTTTTCTAGAATTGAGCAACAGTATGTCAACCCATTGTGTAGGGGTGTTTAAGGGGTTAGATCAATCAAATTCTTTACCTAACAGTGAAAGGGTACCCTAATGGGTGAGGATAAGATGTCCTTCAATGCTTCCAAGACCTTATCCACCTTCCTCTACTGCGTGGAGGAATCCTTCCTGGGGGTCATGGATGTGGCCACAATCTTCAACTTACTTTGAGATCGAATAAAAAAAAAACAAGTTTATCAGTCTAGGAGATGATCTTACTCCATTTCTTAGCAAAGATCAAATAGATGGAGATAGGTGGGTCTATGTATCCTAGATAACTTGTTTCCCAAAGTAATAATAGAAATGTGAGGCTTAGGCTCGTACGCAACATGATTCTTACAAAAGAATGTTTGGCCTAATAATTCATTAGAAACTTCAAGAGGAGAAACATCACATGATACCTCATATGCGAAGGGATTGATGTGGTAGGGAAGGCATCACAACTAGCTGACATGGAGATCTTATCCTTGGTGAAGCCACTCAATGGTGTTGGAAACAATGTTAATACTGAGAGGGTTGGTTGAATTAGTATTAAGGCTAATTTAAAATTTATGCAAATTTTTCTTTACTCATTCAAGCTTGGCATCCACTAAATGAGAAAAACTATTAACAAGCAATAAAAGCATAATGTATTTTTGCTTAAAGAATGCTCCCTTTGAATTCCATAAGCAAATGGAAGATGTTTTGAGAGGTTTAGATTGGTTGATCATTTATATAGATTATTTACTTGTATGCTCTAAGAACATCCAGGAACACTAGAGGCACCTACAAATACTTTGCGAGCATTGTATTAAGAATGGAGTATCTCTATCGAAATCCAATATGGAGATTTGATTAACAGATATAGATTTCTTATGGTTGAAGATCACAAATTGTAGAATTACGCTGCAAGATCATGTTCTTTTCAACCTACAGAATGTTCCAAAGAAGATACGTGAGAAAAGCCAGTTGCAACGGTTTCTCGGAAGTGTGAATTACATTAGATGATTCTACAAAGGATAGGCGCAAGACTTGGTCATCCTACAACAGTGCTTAAAGAAGTCACCAATCCCATGGAAGTCAACCATGACTGAAGTGGTGAAAAATATCAAGGAGAAAGTCTATTCGCTTCCTCCTCTAAATATCCCTACGGATGAAGGATCCTATATCCTTGAAGCTAATGCATCTAATACAGCATGGGGAGGCATTATTCTTGACCCAATCAATGGCATTGAAGAGATATATGGCTATGCCTGAAGAAAATTCCATGGAGCCGAATTGCACAATCCTTCAAGCCATAAAAGGGTACTCGCATTTAAAAGGAGTATCACACATTTGAGGCTTTATTTAAAACCAGTCAAATTTTTGGTACATACCGACTTGAACATCATTCTTGGAATGATAAAAGTAAACCGTGACCTGGTAGACCACAATGTCCGCATTATGTAATGGGAAGTCTGGCTCGACGGTTATGACTATAGTATTCAACACAAGCTTGGATACCTCAATTGTGTAGCAGGCCTCCTCAAACGTCAAGTAATGGTCCAATCAACTTGAAAGAAGTGTTTGTAGTCCCCAATTAATTTTCTTTATTATGTGTCTAATTTTGTCCCCATATGTCTTTGGACTTTAAGGGATGAGATAATTCAAGATTTCCACTTGCACTCGAATATATAATTGAAAACGGTCATGTAATAACTGAAAACCGGATATGAATCCTATAAATGAGAGGTTGCATCCCTCATATTATTCAATCTAAGTTGTTCTAGTTTTTGAACAATTTGTTGCAATTCTCTTATCCTCTTCTTGTCAAGGGTGATGCTAGATTGTGTCCATTTGTCATAACTAAAGTGAATAAATTATTAGTCACTCGACAAGTCTATAACAGAGTTTTCGACCTCTGTCTGTAATCTCTCTCTGCATTCAAGAGATAATAGAAGATTTGTGTTTAACTATAAAGAAATGTGCTAGAGATATCAACCAATACAAGAATACACATCATGAGCAGCAAACACATGAGACACGAAGGTTTAATGTGGAAACCCTTCCGGGAAAAAATTACCAAAGCTTGTTGTTCTTGTTGCTATAAAAATGAGAGCACATATTGTATTACATCAATTTGTTTGTGAGTCACCACTCATAAGAAGCACCAACTCCCTCCTTTTGCAAACTCCTGATTAGCCTACCAAAAGTACCAACTTCATGGATTTGTTGCAAGCACCAAATTGCAGCTCCTTGGATTTATGAAAACACTAACTTGCAAGAGGCACCAACACACAAGCCTTCTCAGACACCCACTAGAGATGGAAGCACCAACTTCCTGTATGTAGGTTGCAATCCACACTCAAAATAAAACTTACTGCTCACTATAATTAGCAACCTCTATGCCTCTTTCATGCTCTTTTCTCTTCTCTTCCCTTAGCCCATGCAACATTTTGTCCTTTGTACACTCTGCAACAACCCACTATTCTCCTCACCAATAATCATTCACCACAGCTCTCTCAACACTCTATCCACACCACAGAATACTACTTTTCTCATTACTATGTGATCAAAAACATAATTTTAACACTCGACCCACTCTATTCCATAGTCTATTCTTGGCCTCTCACATAGAAACATAGGCATTCTCAGCCTCTCACATAGCAGTGAAGGCACTCTCGGCCTCTCACACTACAGCATAAGCACCCTTGGGGTCATATTCCTCTACATAGGCACTCTCATCCTCTCACTATAGCACTGGTGGACTTGGCCTTTCCTCAGCAACACTTACACACACCCAAAGAGCTCTCCAGATAGCTCTTTTGAAATAATGTTGCTTCCCCCCATTTTCTCAACTTCAATCCTGGGGTTTTACTCACTAAAACATAGTGAACAAAGCAATGTATGTCAACCAAAATTTCACCATTCATGATGCCCTAGGGTACTTCTACACTCAACACTCCTTCACGTTGTTGTATCTAATACATAGCCATTACAACCACATTGACCACTAAGAATGGGCTATATCTCCCACCAATTATTGTTGTATTAAACATGAGATTGGGAACCTGAGTGTTACCATGCTGAGACATAAATCCTTAGTCAACTAAAACATTCCAACAAGGCACTTGTCCTTTCTGTCAATAAATTTTATGTTCCTGAGGCTCTGATATTAATTCAATTACTTGTAGCACTCAAGAAAGATATGGTCTGGATTCTCTTAGCTCATGACACACTCCATCATTTCATCCTGTGCAACCATGGTCCTTTCTGTCGTTATCTTCTGCATAAGAAAATATTCATTGAATCCATTAGAGCATGTGTGCAATCATGGTCCTTGATGCCTTGATTCAACGACCTCTAAATTCATAATTACTCTTATGACACTGACTATTTTGTGTGAATTTACTCTCAAATGTTTACTCATTAATCCCTATTACACCTCTATATTGCAATATTGGAGCTCCACATATCACAACATTATTAAAGTGAAGTTACAAAATTGTGATATTATGTTATTGGCATTTAAGCCCTTTTTCTTCACCCCTTATCATTTTCCACCATGGGACCTCGTGCTATGACTGGTGAAATAAAACATAGGTGCTATGCCCTTAAGAATCCTTTTGGGGGCATATCTCCTTGAGTTCTTACTCTTTCCCCTTAGTTCTTTGGCCTCCAATGCCAAACAAAAATCAAAATCGGAGCTCCCCGGTATCGAGTATTTCTCAAAATTCTATTACAAAGGAGTTACAAAATCCTAACCTTTGATATACTTCCCATGTCGCGTATCCATGGCTATTTATTTCTCTATGCCCTTGGTTCTTTGGCCTCCATGACCAAGCACCAACACATAGGAGTTCCCTCGTATGAGAAATTTCTTCAAAATGCAAGTACAATAGAGTTACAAAATCCCCTACCTTTTATATGCTTCTAGGATGACATATGCTCTCTTCGTCAACCTCGCATGGTGTCTCCTTAATGGTGACATGTGTCACTAGTATTTTTTCGATTAGGCCACTCAATAATGTTGAATTTTACTTCCATGTGTCTTATTCAAGGAGAGAGAAAGGTTCCCTCACTCCTTGGTTTAATGCTTTTCAAAGGAATGCATTAATAAGAAGTTATGAAATTCCAAAATTTTGAAGTCTTAAGGGTTTCTGATGTTCCATCCTTATGAAATCCTAAAGTTCTATGAGGTCTGAAATTCCAACTTTCTAAGGTCTCGAAGTTCGACTTTCTTCCCTAGTTCCATGTTATCTCGAGTTTATTTGAAATACACCTCCAAGGCTCGATATTCTGGCCTTTTGACATCCTGTTATAGCGGCTACAACCACCCTCCAAAATTTTGCGTACGCTTCATTTTGGAACCTCCTTGCTAAAATCTGAGCAGCTTATCTCGCATTGACCTAGGTACTTTTTCTTTCATTAAGCTTTATCTTCTTTATTTTGGCTTGTGTTTTCTCACCTCATGTACTGTCTAACCCTCAAGTCGATCTCTTGACTTAGTGAACTGCACATTCCTTGAGGGAAACCAACCTCACTCTTGGGAATTGTGGAGTCCAAGCTAGTAAGTGAGACTTCAGCTCCAAAATTGCACAAATCCAGCTGAAAAATTTCCATCAGTTGGGAAACTATACAGAGCTTGAGGGGCATCCTAGAGCCACTCAGCCAAGAAATTTTGCAGAACCAATTATGCTCAGAAACTGCTCAGTGCATGAACAAAAGAGTTTCCCAATCCTTACGAGAATTACATAATCATTTGACTCAGTGCATGGAATTTTTCGTAAAAAGAAATAAGCTAAGAGAAAAAGCATCCCTAGGAAGTAGGTATCTATTATTAGTTTCCCAAAGGTGACACATTGCCATATTTAGAAGTTTCTGCTATGTGTTGTTGTTTTCCTCGATCTCAAGAATATGCGTCATGAACTCCATTTTTCTCAGAACTATGTAATGGATGCCTCTATAACTCACTTATACATTCAATCATTAATCTTTATCATCCCTATGAGATCAAGGAGCCTTCGTAGCATTGTCATCACTTTCCAGTGTGAGTTTTTCTTTTATCACCTTTTGTTGTTTTTTTGTCGCTTTTGTTTGTTTAGCTTGTGAGAGTGTTGTTTCACTCATCTTTTTGAATGGCCAGTAATGTTTTAGTTCATTTTAGCTTGTAGAAGTGTTTTTTCAACCTATGCATTGCCTTCCCCAAGCATCGCATGAGTTGTCCCATTTTTGCAACAATGTTCGATGTGCAGCAACTCCCTTCACATGCCTCTTATTCCTTTAGTTTGATCTATTGCTGCACTTTTTTTACATAAATACATTTACACTTAGTTATATATAAACTCATCCTTACACCACCCTTTAGATCTACTTGTTTTCACACTCCCAATGGATAGATCGAGGCTCCCCCTTCCCAAATCTCACACTTCACTACATGCACTATGTAATCTGGGAGCTCAAGGCCTCTATCTAGGATTCTTGAATTATGTAGAGCCTGTCTTCGGTTGGATCCAACTATGCACTGCATAGTTTCAGGAGTTAGTCTCCCAGTTTGGTCACTCAGACTGTGCAACACGCAGTTTCTCCCAGGCCCTGACCTAGACTAAATTGTGCATTGCATAGCTCCAGTCATCAAGCATCCATACTGACTACTAGCACTGTGCAGTGCACAGTTCCCACAATTAGGAAGTCACCCATGTTAGTCAAAATTGTGCAATTCCTCTCATCAGATGCCCTGGTTGTTGCTCTATCATGTTGTGAAGTTATATTTCTAAGAGTTGATGTTTTCTTGCCATGAGTGTCATTTTTACCCCATAGCTACTGTGCTCATGAAGCACTTCTCTCCAACAGTCACTATACCATGGCACTAAAGAAGGTTGCTTGAAGAGAGACTGCCAAAATCAGTACTAGGGAAGAAATTGATCAAGAACCAATTTACTTGCCAATATATGCATATATCCAATTGTTTACAGAAAACAAATCAACCCTAACATGGCAGTAAGACTAGCAATAGTGGTAGAACGTAGCAATCTAGTATAAGATCAGGGAAAGGGGAAATTTCTGACATAATAAAGGGAGAACAAAGATGTAGAGTGAAAGTGCGTTCAATATTCATGCAAGAAGCTTTGACAATGGAAGAAAAAGGAAGCATAGGACGTAGACAATAGAACAGAGGAAGAGAGAAGAGAAGAGCTTGTAGGTAGCATAACTAAGATCATAGCAAGCACAACAAGAACCAAAGGAAGAATGAGAGCCGAGAAAGAAAGAAGAAGAAGAGAAGAAGAAACATGAAGAAGAACAAAGGAAAGGTACAATGGCATATAAAACAACACCAATAAAGGGTTCATGATCTGGAAAATGCAAAAGTTTAGGAAGAGATTGAATAGATGTGGGTTCCCTCACCAAAATTAAGCACAAGAACCAAGTCTAGTTAGAGGTTGATAAGTACATGGAGGAGCTAAGGCGAGAGGCCAGTTGGGATGACTTGGAGATGAGTACACCAAACATGCAGAAGCACACTGGTGGTCCTGTCATGGTCTACACCATGCTGCACGTGCTTCAGAACAAGATGGACATAGGTTCCAAGACCATATACCCAGAAGCTATGGAGGCAAGAGTCTAAATCAAGAAGACACCATCAAGCAATTTGGGGACATCGTAGCATAGTGCAAAGCTTGGCATCAGTACGTGACTAGGAATAATCAAATGGAGGTTGTTGAGTTGGTCCTACCCCAAACTTCGGAGTCATAGTGTTGTGTCATGTTACGATGTCTCTAGCCTATTTTGTCTCTCATTGGTACATGTAGAAAATGTATATTATTTGTAAATATGTTGTAATTGATATTCCAAGTGTCATTAGTGGAATGTGAATAATCACTATGTAATGTAAAGAGTTATTTGTAAAGAAGTTGAAGAGTCATGATGGTATTCGAAGAGTCAAAAATCAGAATATCAAGGGTCACACCCCATTTATTATAAATAGAACCTCATAACTCATAGAAGGGACTTTTTGGGAGCCAAGATTTTGGCTAGGCTTAGGCTTAGAGAAGGCTTGGGAGTAATGTGATGATCCTTGGTTTCTCCACAACGTAGAGAGAGCACACTTATTTGGAGGAGCGAGCGATGTTCACTGTAATGTTCCACTATTGGGGATATTGGTTGTCAATGGTGTATGTATGGATGGAACTTTCACTTAAAATTATAACTAAGCTAGCACGTTCTCATGCATTTGTTCTTATTCTAGTTGGACTATTATGGTTTCTTTAGCAATGTCTTTTGTTTAACTTACACATTTCTGTGTGAACAATATTTTAAGCAATTGTATGAATCTTGTTGAAGGCATGTTTTTAGATTAACCTATCATTTTGGCTTGCGGACTATTTTGCTTCAATGTTTTCATGTCATTCCGCTTCTGTGTTCCTCTCTAGCTATGTACTAATACAGGCTTCTAATGGGGACACTTCCTTTCCCTTTTGTCTGTTAGAACCCCCATGCATCTCACTTGTCTTATGGCAAGGTCACACACTTGCTTCCAACCAAAGCTATCATACTTACCTCTGTGTGCTACCGTGGTCAAGGAACTACATTACCATTCACTACTGGGAATCTTACTCCAAATGGTCTGAGGATTAGTTGGGAATTCTTATCGAGGAGATCCCCTTGACATGTTGGCAGCTCGAGCACTGTCAACATTTATAGCACTAGAAGGACGGCCCGATGACAAGTTAAGCCCTCAAATTTTGTTTTTAATCTTTGCACATCATTCATGACTTACATCACAATCTCAACTTTGACATGTTTTTCTCATGCACATGATTTTGAAGTGTCAGAGGATGTCATTGATGACTTGTCATAACTCAAATATGATGGTGAAGGTGGAATAGGCTTGTTAAGACATAGAGTTTCCTTTTTCGGCTTCTGTGAGAGGAATGAAGTTCCCTCGGATGACATTGCCTATGGGTTGTTCACATGCACGTTCGAAAGGCGCGTTAAGAAATGGTGTGTCACATTTCCCACAGACTCTATTCATATTTTTATTCACATGGTGAGAGATTTAGGTAATGCTTTCTTCCGTTATGACTGTAAAGAAATTAATAAAAAATATTTGGAATTACGAAAAGCACATGATGAATCTATTCTACAATTTTGGGAATGCTTCTGTACTCTCGCTTTTCAAATCCCTCAAGATGAATTTGATTGGAAATTTCTCAGATAAAGATTCCAGCATCTTCTTCATGTATCTGAAAATACGCATGAGTTAGAATCATTCAAACCCCTCCCAGCATACCTTAGTGTTAGAGCTTCCAAATCTAAGATGGACAAGGTATTCGTCATGAGTGACCCTTCATTCTCTTCTTATCAAACATCTCTAGCTCTATAGGATGAGGTGGGAGAAGTTGTGAACCAATCTATTGAACTGTCAGCTCCCCAATAAATGGTTTTTTTTATTTTTTTTATATATTTTAAATGTTTTTTGTTTTTTTATTAAAAGATGTTTTTTATTTTTATTTTTAATGGTTTTTATTTTGTGTTTTTTGTTTTTTTTATAATTATTTTTTGTGTTTTTTGTGTTTTCGTGAGGCTCTGATATTAATTCAATTACTTGTAGCACTCAAGAAAGATATGGGATGGACTCTCTTAGCTCATGACACACTCCATCATTTCATCCTGTGCAACCATGGTCCTTTCTGTCGTTATCTTCTGCATAAGAAAATCTTCATTGACTCCATTAGAGCATGTGTGCAATCATGGTCCTTGATGCCTTGATTCAACGATCTCTAAATTCATAATTACTCTTATGACACTGATTATTTTGTGTCAATTTACTCTCAAATGTTTACTCATTAATCCCTATTACACCTCTGTATTGCAATATTGGAGCTCCACATATCATAACTTTATTAAAGTGAAGTTACAAAATCGTGATATTATGTTATTGGCATTTAAGCCCTTTTTCTTCACCCCTTATCATTTTTCACCATGGGACCTCGTGCTATGACTGGTGAAATAAAACATAGGTGCTATGCCCTTAAGAATCCTTTTGGGGGCATATCTCCTTGAATTCTTACTCTTTCCCCTTAGTTCTTTGGCCTCCAATGCCAAACAAAAATCAAAATCGGAGCTCCCCGGTATCGAGTATTTCTCAAAATTCTATTACAAAGGAGTTACAAAATCCTAACCTTTGATATACTTCCCATGTGGCGTATCCATGGCTATTTATTTCTCTACGCCCTTGGTTCTTTGGCCTCCATGACCAAGCACCAACACATAGGAGTTCCCTCGTATGAGAAATTTCTTCAAAATGCAAGTACAATAGAGTTACAAAATCCCCTACCTTTTATATGCTTCTAGGATGACATATGCTCTCTTCGTCAACCTCGCATGGTGTCTCCTTAATGGTGACATGTGTCACTAGTATTTTTTCGATTAGGCCACTCAATAATGTTGAATTTTACTTCCATGTGTCTTATTCAAGGAGAGAGAAAGGTTCCCTCACTCCTTGGTTTAATGCTTTTCAAAGGAATGCATTAATAAGAAGTTATGAAATTCCAAAATTTCGAAGTCTTGAGGGTTTCTGATGTTCCATCCTTATGAAATCCTAAAGTTCTATGAGGTCTGAAATTCCAACCTTCTGAGGTCTCGAAGTTCGACTTTCTTCCCTAGTTCCATGTTATCTCGAGTTTATTTGAAATACACCTCCAAGGCTCGATATTCTGGCCTTTTGACATCCTGTTATAGCGGCTACAACCACCCTCCAAAATTTTGCCTACGCTTCATTTTGGAACCTCCCAGCTAAAATCTGAGCAGCTTATCTCGTAATGACCTAGGTACTTTTTCTTTCATTAAGCTTTATCTTCTTTATTTTGGCTTGTGTTTTCTCACCTCATGTACTATCTAACCCTCAAGTCGATCTCTTGACTTAGTGAACTGCACATTCCTTGAGGGAAACCAACCTCACTCTTGGGAATTGTGGAGTCCAAGCTAGTAAGTTAGACTTCAGCTCCAAAATTGCACAAATCCAGCTGAAAATTTTCCATCAGTTGGGAAACTATACAGAGCTTGAGGGGCAGCCTAGAGCCACTCAGCCAAGAAATTTTGCAGAACCAATTATGCTCAGAAACTGCTCAGTGCATGAACAAAAGAGTTTCCCAATCCTTACGAGAATTGCACAATCATTTGACTTAGTGCATGGAATTTTTTGTAAAAATAAATAAGCTAAGAGAAAAAGGATCCCTAGAAAGTAGGGATCTATTATTAGTTTCCCAAAGGTGACACATTGCCATATTTAGAAGTTTATTCTATGTGTTATTGTTTTCCTCGATCTCAAGAATATGCGTCATGAACTCCATTTTTCTCAGAACTATGTAATGGATGCCTTTATAACTCACTTATACATTCAATCATTAATCTTTATCATCCCTATGAGATCAAGGAGCCTTCAGAGCATTGTCATCACTTTCCAGTGTGAGTTTTTCTTTTATCGCCTTTTGCTGTTTTTTTGTCGCTTTTGTTTGTTTAGCTTGTGAGAGTGTTGTTTCACTCGTATTTTTGAATGGCCAGTAATGTTTTAGTTCATTTTAGCTTGTAGAAGTGTTTTTTCAACCTATGCATTGCCTTCCCCAAGCATCGCATGAGTTGTCCCATTTTTGCAACAATGTTCGAAGTGCAACAACTCCCTTCACATGCCTCTTATTCCTTTAGTTTGATCTATTGCTGCACTTTTTTTACATAAATACATTTACACTTAGTTATATATAAACTCATCCTTACACCACCCTTTAGATCTACTTGTTTTCACACTCCCAATGGATAGATCGAGGCTCCCCCTTCCCAAATCTCACACTTCACTACATGCACTATGTAATCTGGGAGCTCAAGGCCTCTATCTAGGATTCTTGAATTATGTAGAGCCTGTCTTCGGTTGGATCCAACTATGCACTGCATAGTTTCAGGAGTTAGTCTCCCAGTTTGGTCACTCAGACTGTGCAACACGCAGTTTCTCCCAGGCCCTGACCTAGACTAAATTGTGCATTGCATAGCTCCAGTCATCAAGCATCCATACTGACTACTAGCACTGTGCAGTGCACAGTTCCCACAATTAGGAAGTCACCCATGTTAGTCAAAATTGTGCAATTCCTCTCATTAGATGCCCTGGTTGTTTCTCTA
>APFE030251590.1:12029-40347 GCA_000404065.3 Pinus taeda
TGGCTCTTTCCTCTGAACGATGCAGATTTTGGATGGGGAAATCCATTCCATGTTGGTCTAGTTAGAGAAGAACATAGATGGGAAATTATTTTCATGCCTTCTCACCCATGTCATGATCATGGTGTTAATGGAGGAGAGCTAGTTCTGCTTCTTTCGCTCCCCATTTCAGTACTGCCAAAATTTGCATAGTTAATCATCCATGAAAGTGATATCACCAACTCAACATGAAGATACACTTTGGAATGCTACCTACAATGGATAGTTTCTCAACATGATTAGGATTAGGTTGTAGATATTCTATGCTACTTATTTATAAATTTTCTTGACAATGCATGAGAGTTGGCCTAATTTTTTTTAGGTTTAGCGATAATATAATAGACGAGCTTAACGACTCCATAACAACTCTTCTCCCAAATTGTACCTTTGATCATGTTGTTTGTCCCTCCAAATTTATAAGCTCTAGAGCATAAACACAACTGATAGAAAAATATGACACTCGTCACTTTAATAACATAAACAAGAATGTTATAAAAACTTAGTAAAATCTCATTATTTTTTTTTTTTTATAAAAAACCAGAAGCACATTAAAAGTGATGTTTCATTTTAAAGATTGAATCTAAGAGTGACGTTTCATTTTAGAGATTGTATCTGAGGGAAGTTATTTAGATCTCGTCTTTATTCTAATTCTTAAAATAACAAGTTAGACACTTTTCTAAAGAAATAATTTGAAGTGAATGGGAAAAAACAATACTACCAACCAAAAAATAGAGATGGTATGATCATTCAAAAATTATGTTTATATTAAAGGGTAGATTGATTTTTTTTAGCCATTTTTATATTCAGAGTTTAATAAGTTTGCAAATTTTTTATTTTATTTCAATTATTAATTATTATAAATATGGTATGGGGTTTTATTATAAATAAAGTAAAATGACTCTACTATTGCATTTGCAGGTGCTCCGGGGAATCAGGCAAGGCAAGGCAAGTGATAATGAAGAAATACTAAGAGTGCACACATTTCTCTTTCAGGTACGCACTACATTTATTTTATTTTATTTCAGTAAGTATCTCTTTTGGAAATGGTTGAGAAATGGCCTAAAACTTTCCTTACATGAATTTATTATTTTATTCTTAACAGGAAGAAGGATGGGTGGTTTGGTGTGCCTCTAAGAAATGATCAACTATCCAGAAAAAAGCTAGTGATAGAGACTTCTCTGCAACTTTAGCTTCCTATGAAGTCGATCATAATAGTTCATTACCTAAATTAGATTCATTGGATATGAAGCTTCCTTAGGAACTAGATCACCACCAATTTGGATACTAATTGCAACAATTCTTGGGATGCATATAGGAGATGGAGCCAACTTGAAGTATGAAAGCTAGTAGTGGAGAAGATAACTTTTTAGGTCACCAATAGATTGAGAATTGGCCTATATCATATTGCTAGGACTTGTGTCAATCATCCATATTTTGCAAAACGTTCATGAATACAGAATTTCCAATCAATTGTAGATTCAAATGCATAAACATTATTACAATTATTTGTTATCAAGGAAGCTAATTCAAATTATACAAGGGTCTTGAAATTGTGGTTTAACAAGTAGATATGAATTTAATTTCCACCATTTAATGTGATTCAAGGTTTAAATTTATATGTTAGAGAATAAACCCTCTTGTAGGATGGAGAATTTTAGAACAATTTTCTTTTGCCTCATAATATGTCTTAAAATGAAGTTCCAACTGAGGATCCTACATGTTCAAATGACATGAATGTATTTCAGTGAATATAAGTGTGTTGCCATATTATTTTCAATGTTGCTTTCCAGAATTGTTTTTTCATTTAGATTTAAAATGACTTTGTTGTTAGCTTTAAAAATAATGGATTTATTTATTTATTACTCTGTTGGTATCCATAAAGGACATAGATCTAAGGTAATTAAAATCACTATTTAGGAACTTTGAATGTTGAAACCACCTTAAATGAACATTTAAAATGATTTTATTTATTTATTTATTTTAAATATTTTTTTATATTGTCTCTAGAGAGACAATAGTTTTAATTTTGGACATGTAGTCTCTCTAGAAAAAATATGTTTTTAATCTCAACTGTTGTCTTTGAAAAGAGAAAAATGTAATTATCTCTAAAGAGACAAAAATTAAAGTGTCTTAACAAAGACAAATGAAAATGTCTCTAGAGAGACAAACGAAATTGTTTCTTAATAGACAATAATTCTTGTCTTTATAGAGACAATAATAATATGTGTTCTATACTATCTTTATAGAAGAAAATTTTTAAGACAATAATTTTGAGACATTAAATTTTGAGACACCCACTTAAGGACAATATTTAAGACAACACACAAGTTTTTTTTTGTCTTAAGTTAAGACAATTAACTCAAATATTGTCTTAAAACCTCCTATATGTAGTAGTGTGTTAAATGTCATATGGTCCTAAAAAATTGGAATTAGAAATGGATAGAGTCCAAGATGAAAGTCATAAGGGACTCATTTAAGATATGGAAGATTCAATAATGTTTTTTTTTATTCATAAAGATATTTTGTAAAGAGAGCATTCTTGGTTGAACCCGAAACCAAAGCCTTGAACCATTAAGTCAGAATTGATAGGAGGTTGAGTTATTTCAAGAGAATCCATTTGAACTTGTCATCTAATCATTATAAAATCATTAACTTGGGTGCATTTTTTGTGGTAGATGACACCCTAAGCTTGCTAAAAGGAAATCAGGTGAGCATGAAGTTAAAAGAAGGAAAGAAAAAGTATAATATCAAACAAGTGTCAAATTCAAGAAAGCAAGTTAAAAAAAACAAGTTTAAGCAAGTGAGTTCAAATGGAGCAAAGAATTGAACTCTTAGAATTTCTAAACAATCTGATACTATCTATTTCTAAATACACAATTAAAATCAACAAAGCCACTTTTATTGATATTAAAAGGCATCTACATTATGCACATGAAACGGTTGAGTTTATCCAACTTGACTCACAACTACAATGTGATGAGCTACAATAGAAAAGTCATATTTCTGAGACATTCAACAATACAACTTTAAATAATGAAGTTGATTCCAAGTCACTCAATGATACAACTTCAAGTGTAGAAGTTGTACATGATTAAGTTTAATCGTCTTTTTCCAAAACAATCATCAAAACGAGGGAAGAAATTTAGTGCAACAAAAATCAATATGTCCTAGGATATAACAAAGAAGAAAAGGACTTGCATATTCCTAATTATTCAAATACAATCAAGTTTACGAGTGGAGGATTTATTGATCAATCAACATCATAAAACAATGAGAAAGATCAATAAAAGCCAAAATGTCAACATTGTCAAAGAACTAGTCATATGAAAGATCATTATTTTGATCTTCATCCTTGCAATAATTGTGGCAAGAAGAATCACTCGTCAGAGAGATGTTGAAAACAAACAAACCAACCATATTGAAGATTAATTATGTGTGGATTGATTCCTAGGAGTGGATGTCAATAGTGAAATGATTATATTTGTTTTATTGTATGATTCAATCTCACATGAAGATAAATATTCCAACCAACTGGCAAAGGAATATCGTACTCCCAAGTGTTTGAAAGTGGGAGTACAATGGTGAAACTTTCCTACATCTTAAGGGGGGAGTATTATAGGTTTTAACCATGTACAAAAATTACCTACACATGAATTCTTAAAAGACAAAAAGTATACAATGGTGAGAGCATAAAACATAAAATAAATATACACAAATATTTTCCCTTGGATCCCAAAACTGGGACTACGAGATTGATTTTTCATTATATTCCTTTCAATGTTACAACACATATATTTACATATTGAAGCATTCATAAACCCCAATCTTCTAGCCCTGGATTAGAACATAACCGTAGTTACCTTGACTGGATCTAGAAAATACCATGAGAAGAAAACCATCATGCCCAAAACCATGTACAAAACCCATGCTCAAAACCATAGGTAGGCCTGTCCACCTAATATGGGGTCCAAAAAATATATCCCAACAACTGCCCCAAACCCTGTAGAAAGGGGCTACTACCACCCTCTAATCCCCACTTCATGTGTGTGGGTAACCGTGGAAAGAATATAACATACACCCAACAAGTTGAAAACAAAAGAAAATGGTTATGGTCTCTCCTTTCAGCTGACAAATGGGGGAATTGACGATCAAATTGAAATTGAATTGATGATGATGGTTGTTAGACTAAAAATTTTGACAACAACCCAATCTTCCATGGGGAACCAAAAATTTTCAGTGGACAAACAATTAGGACGTTGATTGAGAGAAAATGTGGGAATTTTTATTCTCTTGGATGGTTATTGGACCTAACAAAGGATAGATATATCCTCTTTCATTAGAAATTGGCATTAGATTGAGTTGTCAAACATTTTTAGGGATGTGCCAGAGTTGTAGATGATTCACTTCTCTTCGTTCGCTCTCTTCATAATGTGGTTTTCAACATCCAATTTTGGTAGTTTTTTAGGTAATTCTTAATTGATGCGTAGATTAGGAGTTTTAGTATGAAGACTTGGAGATGTTACCAGGTTCTTACTCTGGACTTATGATTGAGGGTGGGAATTTTAGCTTCACATTCACAAAAACAATCGATAAATCCAAGTATTCACAAAATAATGAAATTATGAAATTATTAATCATGAAAGTAGACATACTTTAGAAGTCTACATCTGACAAAAGATGAGGATAATGAGAGAAGTTAGGGATGGATATCACATAAAATTAGCTAAGATATTTGTGGAGATATGCATGGACATATCATGGAGAGAGTTATGGAGAATGTTAAACAAATTAGCCAAATTGGTAATTTTTTAGAACCTCAATTCTATAATATGAGGCCTCGTGTGTGAGAGAATTATGTATCATTATTTTGTATGAGTATACAATGAGGCTTAAAAGCCTTTTATGCCAAAGCTTATGTTTCTTGAATTATTTTTTGTTTTCATTAATTATTTTCAATTGGTATCAGACCTACCAACAAGGATATATTATCTTAAGTACAATATTTCCTAATATTGGTTTCCAAAAGTAATTGACCTCTATATCAGTTGCACAAACATATCAAACACTTGATGGAGAAATCTATTGTAACAAAAAATGTGACATAACAACAATAGGTCTTTTATCAAGATGAAGAATAGATTGATGGACTAGAGTAGGAATCACACAAGGCCAAGACTACTCCTTGAGACCTTCAACCTACTGCCAAAGCCAAATACATGCAACTCTAGCACCTCAATTTTTATGCAAATACTCAGTGAAGAGATTTGCTTGCTTCACACCTTAAGAAACTAGTTATAGAGACTACAACCCAATTTGTTGACAAGGCTACCACTATTCTTATTGTATGGAGAGAAATCACGAATTTTTACAATAGTTTCAAGACTCAGGTTTTGTAAATTGTTCTCGAATTGGTCCATTTGAAGTAGCAACACCAGTATAGCGACGATGTGTATTGGCATCATTTGTGCAACCACAATAAGGACCAATCACATAATTAAAGGATTGACTCAAGGGCAAATCAATAGATTGTGGTCAAGTATTATTGGTGCCTTTGCTTTTGTGATAAATTTGATTAATTTTGGTATAAGAGTCACAAAGAAAAGAAGCACAAGTAGAAAAGTAAATGGTCAAACGTGTTAGAAAGTGGGAATAAAAAGAGGAAAATGGTAATGACGAAATAGGATGGCTACATTGGAACTCACCAAGGATGCAAAAGAAGAACTAAGATGTTGAGTTTGAAGGAATCAAGTGGGAAGTGGACCAAGCAGTTATATTTTTTAATTGGGTTAAGTTGGACCATCAAGCGAGCATGGACAATATCTAAGGGGAAAAAACCTATATATAGCCGGATAGACAAAGTTGCAAAAGGGGGAGAGACCACGAACAAGGTCAACATACTATTGAAATGAGAATTAAAGTCCATTTGACGTATTCTATTGTATTCTTCTCTATTCATCTAGTTTTGAAGAAGTCTGAAGAAGATCTTGCATAGTTTCAATAGATATATGTTGTAATGGTTTGGCTCTCTGAAGTATAGTGCAAATGAGTTTGTTTAGGGGATCTATTTATATGTATCTTATGCTAAATTTGTTGGAGTTGCATATAATTTTTAAAAAACATTAATTTCTTTATTACTTTATTGACATATGTATAAAAGTTCTATTGAATACTCATAAATGAATATAATTTTGATGAATAACTTAATTGATGGAATCAATCTTGTTACCATCTAAATCCCTAACACATTACTTAATAGTGTCAGCATGCCTGGTGTGAGACTTTCTTCCCTTGTGGAAGATTTAAAATGATGATGTTGTGCTAGAATATGACAAACTCGTTTGTTGGCATCTTGCAGTTACACCCTAGGTCAACACAGTAAAATGTTTCTGCCAAAATGCCCATAATTCCTATAATTAATTAACTCTATTTTCGTAAATACTAAACCCAATTTATGTATGAATTTGGTGAGATATTGGTTCATAAGGTGAAGCTTTTTTGAACCCCACCACCATATAGCCATGGCACATTATAATGGTGGAGGTGGAGGAGGCAATTTCTACATTGTCTTTCATCCCCCACCATCATATAATGAGAGAGAGGAAATAAAGGTGCATTATGAAGGTCGAGGCAGGGAAAATAAATATGCACATTGCCTTCTACCATCCCCACCATTTGAAATGCACATTATCTCCCTTGACTCCCACCCTTATATACCCATATAAATACACATTGGCCCCCTTCCCCCCAGTTGACCCCATCCCTCATATTCCCACTAAAATGCACATTGTTTCCCTCAAACTTAACCCTCACTCTAATGTATGTTCAAATGCTCATTGTCTCCCTCAATTTATACCCTCATATACCATAAAATCCATATTGTTTTCTTTCACCCCAACCCTCAAGTGAGGTTTTTAGTACCATATCATCCACATGGCATAAGAAAAACTTACTTTATAAGTGAAATACTTAGAAACTTCCATATTAAACTAAGTTCTCAATTATTCAAGTATCCAAAGAAACACCTTTTATTCTAATAATCAAAAAGTGGATTTTAGAATGAATGCTGAAATCAGATTATGAGAACTTTAGGTACATGCTATAACATGGGAATTTTGGGTACATGTTGTTAACACCTAGGTTGACCTCAGGCTGAAGGGAGGCAATTCTATGGTAACCAAAATACACACTTAACCTAATAGCTAGCCCTACTAGGTCGGGAGAGGGCTCTCTCCATATGAATCTCAATCAATATGACTAGATCGGGAACAAGATTTTATGGTAGGTATAGTAGCTCAAGGGTTTTTATTGAATTGGTTGGTGTTTTTGCCAGATTAGGAGGAGTTGGGCAATTTGGGTCCGGGAAAATAGGTCAAAATTTCAGGGGATTTTATGGGGCAAGGTACATATGATGTTCGACACCTTAAAGCTTGATGGGGTGAAAGGATAGACTAGTGAGGAGCTAAGAACAGCTTGAGCAAGTCAATAATCCTTCTTAAACAGAAGAAAAAACACGAAGTATTGGTGTTTTCCTAAGGCAAATCATTAAAACCTAATGTATTCCACCTATCTGACTTGAAAACAACCAATCAGAAGTAATTATATGGAAGAGGCATACATAAATAACATGAGAACATATTAACTAAAGAAAAAAAACATGCTAAAGGCCATACCATAGGAATCCCATAAAAATAGCTTCAACTCTATTAGTTTCCTGCTAAAACTGCTACAAAATGATAAGTGTTCAGTTCATGAGCATCCAGTTGAATCCAACCTCTACAAATGACTAAGAAAATACATAGTATAGGCATCAAAACTACTCATCCTAACCTTCAAGGGTGAAATCTATGAGAATAGGGGGTTTTTCAACCATTTCCCAACAAAGAACTGGAATATAGGCAGTCAAACAACTTGGCTCTAAACGAGGGGAAACTGATTCATTTGACTCAAAACCACCTCTAACTGATGAATATACCCTCTAACACTATTTTACCATTGCCTTTACATACCATGTCATGAATTAGATTAGTGAAATCATACATGAGGAGAGAGAAATCAAATTCACAGTCAAAATAGGCGCATTTTAGTTTCCATGACCAAAATGGCTCAAAGCGCAGGGACACTTTTAGCACACCTTTGGAAGCCATTCCCTTAGCCAAATTGAGCCCATGATAGCTCATTGGAAAGTCCTTCAAGTGTAGGTTCCAGAACACCTAGAATTTGTTAATTTTGAAGTGATTCCCCCCTCCCCCTTCCCCCGCAAAAAAAAAAATTTGAACCTCCCAAGACTGCTTCTGTGTGTCCAGAAAGAGGCAGCAAGGTCATTTTTTGGTAGTTTTTGGACGTTTTGGTGGACCATATCTGCTCCAAAATTTATGAAAAATTCTAGGGTGCATGACCTCATCATTCTGAATCTTAAAATGTCAAACGTTTCTCCAGTGGATTCCCCACGAAAAATGGCACTGCGCTTCCGGGCAAATTTTCTACATCGTGAATTTCAAAATTTCAAAAATGCAAAAAGTTCTCAAAATTCGACCAAATTTGGCATGGAGCACCACCATCAAGTGCTTTGGTTGGCCAAAGAAGCTTCAACCAATATTTTGAGTCTATCTTCCTCCCTTGTGTCGTTTTATTTATTGCCTAGATCTGCTTGCTGAGGTGTCACTCCCTATGTTTTCCTCCTCCTTATAGTCTCGGTCTTCTTGGTCCATGTTTGCCAGGTTGAGGTGTAGGAATTATTGAAAGTGTTTTTAGGAATGAGGGGATGGAAGATGACCTTATGGGCTAGAAAATGAATGAGGAAGTAGGAATCATAAAATGAGAGGGAGGGATTGGCTTGATTGAGAAATTGCCCTTTGGGAAGAGGGATAAAGGGATAGGGATGATATGGAATAGAGATAAAGGGATAAAGGGATAGGTAAAAAGTTTAGAGCTGTAGTTATAGGTGATAGGAGCAACGATGGGGGTTTTAGGGTTTAGGTATAACCAAGGGATATTTTTAGGGTTTCACACTTGCCATGGGGAATGATGCTAAAAAATTTGAAATGTAAACCAAAAATGTAGTATGAGTTGTTAAATTACTTACATTGAAGGGAAGAGAGGACAATATTGAGGTTTCTTAAAGCTTTTGAGGCGTTTTTGGCTCTACTACCAAAAGCCTAATTCCACCCTTTGAAAGCGCAATGCCACCCACTCAAAGCACAATGCGTTTTTGCAGAACACTTTTGGAGGCCTTCCTAGTGTCCACATTGATCATGCGATATATCGTTGTAAAGCTTATCGAGTCTCTCTTCCAGAACATCTTGAACTTTTCAATTTGGAGTTTATTTTCCCTATCAAAACTCTAATCTCCCAAGACAGGTCAAAATGTGCAGAATGAGGCTACCAAAATGTAGAGTGTTGTTTCAGTCAATGTTTGGAGGTCTTTGTAATCTCCAAATTTAGCTCATGATAGCTCATTAGAAATATCTTTCTATATAGCTATCACTTGGCTCATCAAATAAGTCATTTGGTCACCCTATCTAGGAGAAATCTTGATTTCCCCAATGTCACTCCTGAAGTGTATCGACTCTCTTAAGGCAACTGTATTTTTGACATCTCTCTAAAACCATGATACCTATGTACAAACTGAAGGTTTTTTTTTTCTTGGTCTATGATGGACAAAAACCTCTCACTTTTGTCAAATTCATCTTTTTTTGCTTAGAAACACTGTTTGAAGAAAATCGTCCCTTATTTGTGGTGAATGGCTTGTTCCTTGGAATGACTTCTCGACAAATGATGGAGACCTTATGTTTGATGATATGAAATGGCCTCATACCTTCTGATATCCCTTATGCCTCCTCTGCTTAGATATCTCTGATCCCATAGCCAACCTTAGCTCAGTGGGAGAGGAAATTAGGGTTTTAGTGCGTGTTTCTCTTTTGTTTTTGCAGCTGAATTGGTGCTCATGATGACTTTATTTTTTCAGTGGCAGGTGCTCCGAAACATCACTAGATGCTTAGGAGTAGCTGGGAACCAATATTACATATGAAAGCATAAAATTACATCATTAATGGAGATAAAAACAAAATACCCTGTTTTCACCTCAAAACAAGTTTTGAGGTGAGAACTACATTAGGCTTTCAAAATGATAAATTATGGCTTTGCTAATCATTATTTGCCTCTTAATGTCCTTGCTGATAATTATTGGCATGTAAGTATTGGATTTGACCATGGTTGGACCCTAAAACCTAATGAGACCGAACCCTAAAAGCTATTGAAATGAATTCCAAAGGGAACATGAACCGTGACTAAAATATATGAAAGAGGATCAGTTTTGAGAGAAAATTTTAAAGAGAACCCTACCATCAGTGAATCCATGACCTAATGGAATGCAAACTCATCAGTATGGGACTCCTACTATGAAATGCAAAAGTGAATATTTTGATCACCGATGGCAATGTGAAACATTGACACTAACATTGGCTCCAATGGGTATGGTAGCTCTTTGGAGGTGCCAAGAACATTGTCGACCTAGTAGCCTTATCCATCGGGCATGGAGTCAAAAACTCAAATTGAAATGCATGACTAAAAATTGATGACTTGATGACACAAATTGACTTTTACTCACTAAAAACTGACTCGATACTAAAATGCAACTTACAAACTGGAAAAGATACTCAAAATGGATCTTCTTCAATAAAACCTACTCTAACTGTTCCATTCATCACCTGATCAAGTGAAATGAACTAACCAATGCAACCAAGTAAGAATTCTGGTTGCTATTTGAATTCTCTATAATTTCTTTCTTATGAACAACAAGAGAGAACTACTACAAAGCAACTCCCATGAAAAATTGTAAATAGATCCAAATTTTCCCAGATTGAATAATATGGATTCTCCATCTGACTCCAAAAATACTGCATACGGATCTTGAAATTCATGTGCACAGGGGCTTATCTCATCCAATGGATTATGTTTCTTCTCCTCGTACCATGAACTCAAACTTTCGTCTGAGCTTTGTGAACAGACTCTTGCTAATAATGACAAAGAAATCGACTCTTGGATAAGGTTTGTATCAATACTTTTCTCAAGATCATAGTTAGATAATGGAGGACTTTGATTGTAGATATCATCCATCACATTATCTATTTGATCATGAAAGACTTGAAAAGACTGTTGCAACCCACTTTCTATTGGTTCCAATGGGATTTCACGATTTTCTGCAGGCTGCTCATTTGAAGATATACTATGTGAAATTCCCTTCAAAAACTTAAATGATTCAAAATAGAATTGTACGGAATCATCTTGCATCATTTGATCATATGTTACAGCTTCCAAGTCTTCATCTGCAACTTCACACTCAATGGCATTCGGGGGCCGCAAATCCAGATGTGAGAAGTCTTAAACAAGGGTTTCATTGCCCTCAAGATGGTCCAGATCAAAACTTGTCGACAGTTAATTTCTGATTGCATGAAAGTTGTCTCTGATGAACTAAAACGAAGAAAAACAAAAAGGAAAATATCCTTCACTTACTTCAACATTTTTTGTACTTTTCTCTTCACTTCCATAGCTTATATGCAACGGTTGATCAGTGTATTCGAGCTGCTGAAAGTGGACTTCCTCCTTCCACAAACGAGTTGCTGATTTGTTTGCAAGACTAGCTTCTGTTTGGAGAACAAAATCATCATCATATTGATTAAACATAGGGAAATCATCAATATAAAACACATCATGAAGCATACATGTTAGGTCAACAGATCTCTCTTCTCCAAGATGGTCTATAAAACAATCATTATCAGATCTATGACATCTGGGACAAGAAAGAAAATGTTTTGGATCAATCACTTGTTCTTCTTCAATCTACAAGCCATGGCATTGAACATCATACTCATTCCTTGTGGTGATCTTTTGCATCATCTCTTTGATTGCATTTACCAAAACGTGGAGCTTTGCCTCTAAAGATGTCGATTCCTCGGGATCTATGTTGTTCATCTCTTCTTCCTTCAACTTTGTCCTTCTGATCAGAAACTTAGCCTCTACATCTACAACATTGTTTTGCATCTCTTCAAGTGTTGCAAGGTTCCTTTCCCTCAGCTAAAACTCCATTTCTAGCTCAAAGGCTTTTGGGTAGTGTAAGAGAGTGGATCGAGGAGGAGATCTTATATTAACCAACATCGAGAAATAGAGTTGGTTAAACTTGGCAGAAAATTGTTGCACTGTTTCCCCTAGTAGTCTTTTCAGTTGGTTATACTCTTTGAGAATCAAGAAAGAGTTTTGTTTGACCACCCACTTGTTGAGAATAACTTCAACGAATAGCTGGAAATCTAAGATGCTCATATGAGGTAGGGTTTTGAACCAATTCTTGACTTTTCCTTCCAAAGAAAGAGAAAAAAAGCCTAATACTGACATCCCCTTCATCAACTTCATAAAGGTTAAGAAAAGATTCAAAATTTAGTACATGTCCCTCAGCAGTGATGTTGTCACATTCACCATGAAATCTTGGTCGATATAGGTAATGAATTTTAGGGAAAGCATGGGATATAGGAGGTAAAATTAGAGGTTTGTATCGATCTGGAATTTTACAAGGTGTAGGAATATGTACAGAAGGTGTAGAATCAGTCTTTGTCTCTTTAGGCTCATCAGTTTGAAGGTGATCATCATAAGATTCAAAAGAAGGGTTTGATCAAGATCAAAGGCATGCGAACATTTTGTATTCACAATCTTCAAAAGGAAGGAATACAAAGCAGGTCTAGGATCTTTCCTCAAATACAGTATACACTGTAAAGCCTTCTTGACATTCTCAGGAAAAGAGAAGAAATAATTTATAACAAAGAACATAATCTCTTGGATGAAATTTCAACTTGAATACCTACTCTTTCCATATTGTCCTCTCATGTTTCTATTGGTCGAGTTCATTCTCCATTGGAGTCCTTGGATTTGATCTCGAAACTGATTTAGAGTCAATCACGAGGTGAATGATTTTATATTTCTAGTGTCTGATCATTGTCCACCTTCAACAGTCAAATCTAAACTTGATATATTTTAATTAGGAACATAAAACTACATCCCTAGTATGCTCGGCACTATGTTAAACCTAGATTGACCTCACGCTGAAGGGAGGCAATTCTAGGGTAACCACAAACCATGCTTAACCTAGTAGCTAACCCTACTAGGTCGAGAGAGAGCTTGATCCCGATTTAAAAAGGAATGCAACAAATTATATAGAAAACCGTAAACACAAAGATGGAGTGGGAATAATGCTTCATTTCATTAATGTAAAATACTAAAATATGCTTACAAACAAGAATGGAAATAAACCAGCTAGGGCGATGGTAGCTTATCTCTGAGAAGAGATGTGGTAGCTACATGGTTATGGACTATCTTATAATGAGGCTAAAGGGCCTCTTTATTATTGAACAATAAGAGAAAAACCTAAACAACCAAAATACTAACCCGAGGAGATGTAACACCAAGAGTTTATGGGCCCCATTGGGGTGAGTTGGACGGCCAACTTCCCAGGGTCACGACTTGGTCATATTATCTCTGTTTGATGCACATGATAGCCCACTGGAAATATATCTCCGAGGACTATGACAAAAAAGATAATTTTAGACAAAACATCATATGCGGTAGATTTCCCAAAAAATGTCATTTAGGGCCTCAAAATGGCTCTAGAAGTTTAGGACCCAAAAAACTGCTAAAAATAGTATACTATGCTATAATTAAGGAAAATCAAAAACTAAAAGAAGCAATGGTGGGGATCCAAGTGGAATTGGTGGGTGGCCTCCGATATCCACCTAGATCATTCATCCCCCCTTAGGAAGCAATGGTCCCCATTGCATTGAGTTCCTCCATGAGATGAGGAAACTTCTGTTGAACTTGGTCCCTAGTGAGCCACTTGCCCTGGCGAAGGAGTTGGCCTGCTTCGACAACTCAATATAGTTGGATATTCTACTAACATGTGTGCTTGATCTGTGTGTCCATGATCTGATCAGTTGTAGCTTGTTCCATGCAATCTGGATTTAACTCTGTGAGTGTGAGTTGTTATGCAATGTCAGATGTGTCTAGTAATGGTGGAAAGTATGGTCGAAGGTCGTCCATATTGAACATTGGGTGCAGGCCAAGGAATGGGGGAATGTTGAGCTCAAATAAATTGTCTCCCATAGCCTTGGTAACGATGTAAGGACCATATCAGAGTGGTCTGATTTTCTGATAGGCTTCGGTAAGGTGTTCCTTTTGCAAAGGCAACCAGACTTTGTCACCCACCTGAAACTTGTGTGGCACCCAATGTTGATCATGTCGCTGCTTGTACTTGGCATTTGATTTATCTAGAATGTCATGGACCTATTGGTGAATATTTTGGATGTGCTCAATGAAGTTGTTTATCTTATTCGTTTCTGACTGGACATGAGTTGAATATGTGTGAGTAGCTGCAAATGGCATGGCCACATCAATGGGACATAGTGGCTAGAATCCCAAGCCCACCTTAGAAGGGTTGCGACCAATTGAGCTATGGAGAGCCCAGTTGTAGCTATGTTGAACATAGGGGAGGCTCACTCAATGTGCGTGGCTACTTTGAGTTGTACATGTGCAGAATGTGTACGATCATCCTGTTGAAAACCTTTGCCTAACCATTAGTTTGTGGATGGAAGGTTGTGGACTTAGCGAGTTTGGTGTCCAACATCAACCAAAGACTGGAACAAAATGTACTGAGGAACCTACTATCCTGATATGAGATGATAGATTGTGGGATCCCAAAGTGTACCCACACTCATTCAAATAAGAGTTTAGTAGTGCCTTCTGCTATGATATTCTTCTTGCAGGCTGCCATAATGGCCATCTTCGAGAACCTGTCAACAACCAAAAAAACATTGTCATTTCCATTCTTAATGGAAGGAAGGTCTGACAAGTAATCCGTGGAGATGGATTCTGAAGGTTTACTAGGGGTAGGCAGCGAGGTATAGAGGCGTTTCTTCTTGATGGTCGGTTTGGCAATGGCGTAGGCAGTGCACGATCTGATGTACCTACCAAGATCCTGTCAATGATTCATCCAATAGAAATACTTTTGTAGTACTGCCACTATTTTTTTGACCCCGAAATGCCCAGCAGCCTGACTGTAGTGTGCTTCCCAAATCATCTTGGCACACTCGCTTGAAGGAACACAAAGGTGACCCACATGGCATAACAGGGCATCCTAGAGGTGAAAAACTAGAACATGCTGTCCCTCCAAGAGTGTCTAGTATGTGTGGCTGAATTTCGAGTTGCTTTTCTAGAGAAGTGGCCAATCAAAAGTCTCGTGCCCACAATAGTTGAGCACAGTGGTTAATTCCATGATCGGTGATCGACTGAGGAAATCTGTAACATTATTGGTGTTGTCCTTCTTATACTTGATATTCAAATGGAACTGTTGTAGGTATGTGGACCACTTCTGATGGGGATCATTCTACAATTTTCCTCGGGTCTGTATGAACTATAGGGGTTGGTGGTCTGTGTGGATGACCATTTCCTTCCCCAAAATATAATGCTTCCACTGTTGGTAGCCCTGAACAATGGAATTCATCTCTTTGTCATAAGTGGGATACTTCTGGACTATGTCTGAAAGTTTCTCACTGTGATATGCCACTAGATGCTTGCATTGATTAAGGACTACCCCAATAGCATAGTCAGAGGAATCCGTCTCAACCTCAAATGGTTGTTGCAAGTCTGGTAATGCAAGAATTGGTGCTGAGCATAGTCAATCTTTCAACTCTGTGAATGCCTTCTATTGAGATACGGACCAAAAGATTTTTTCTTTCATTCCTCCATTGGAGACTTGACTCAAGGGCCAAGTGATATGAGAAAATTCCAACATGAACTTGTGGTAGAAGTTGGTAAGGCCTAGAAAGCTGTGAAGCTCTATCAGAGTGGTTGGAGATGGCCAATCCCGAGTGGCCTAGATCTTAGCTGGATCCACATGCACCCCCTGTTCATCAATAATGTATCCCAGATACTGAACTTGGGTCATGCCAAAAGTGCATTTCTACAAATTGGAACATAACTTGTATTGCCGCAGTGTTTGGAGAACTTGTCAGATGTGGTGGAGGTTCTCTTCCTAACTCTGGTTGAAGATCAAGATGTTATCCAAGTATACCACTATAAATGAGTTGGTGAATGGCCGCAAGATGTCATCCATTAGCCTCATGAAGGTTGCAGGAGAATTCATCAATTCGAAAGGCATAACCAACCATTAAAAAAGGCCCTCCTTAGCTTTGAAGGAAGTCTTCCGTACATTGGAGTGTTCGATTGGTGCCTAGTGATATCCTGACTTTAAATCGATCTTGGTGAAATATTTCCCCCCCTTTAGTTGGTCTAGTAGAACATTAATCTATGGGATTGCATACCTATTACAGACAGTGATCTTGTTCAGTGTTCGATAGTCAATACAGAGTCTCCAAGTCCCATCCTTCTTCTGTACCAACATGATCGGGCTCTTATACAGTGATGAACTTAGATGGATGTGACCTTTTTGTAGCATCTCCTAAATCTGCCTCTTGATTTCATTGTTCTCCAAAATGGAGCACCGATAAATTGGTCCTCGACAACTTTGTCCATCTGTAATTGTCATGCAGAGGGGCCCTGTCTGGAGGTCGTGGCCACTATCTTTTTCTTTCCTTAAGGGCGTATCATCAGAATTTTTTTTTTACCAGTTTTGGAAATGAGGTTACTACGTTGTTTTGCAATAACCAAAGAGATGGTGGTAGGCGGTGCTACCTATGGTATCCTGTACAACTTATTTCCAAAGTAACAATAACAGCACGGGGCCTTGATTCATACACAACATGTTGCTTCCACAAGTATGGTTGTCCTAATAATACATCAAAAACTTCTAGGGGAGCAATGTCACACAATACCTCATCCACGAAGGGCTTGTTGTTGTATGGAAGGCGACACTATGGGCTCACGCGAAGATCCCATCCTTGGTGAAGCCACCCAATCGTGTACTGTTGTGGATGTGCCATGGTTGGTAAGCCCAGCTGCTTCAAAACCTCTACTTAAATGAGGTTGTTTTGGCTCCCATTTTCAACAATGAACTGTAGCGAGGAGTCTGTTATGCACATCTGGGAGTGGAAGAGATGCTCCTCCTCCTCTAGATCTTCGGGTTGCTCCTTCTGGATCTTCGTGGTGGCAATGGTGGTGTTGGGCTTCACATCGATAATTTGCTTCCCTTTGTCATTCCCCTTATTGGGTTCTGACTCCAAGTCAGAACATGCATCTGGTTCTGAACCCTTTAGCTCAGCCACCAGTGACTGCTTGGCCCAACACTCACTTATGTTGTGAGTGGAACTCTTACAAAACTCACATCACTTTCTCGTGTCCTTTTTCGGCTTCACAACACTATTATTTGCTTGTAGCTTTGGCAGGTTGTCTTCAGTCACCCCACCTTGGCTTTGTCCTTTGTTCTGCACTTTGGGGGAGCCTTTCCCTTGTTTCATATCCACAGATTGAAAGTCTCGCTTCTTCTGTTTAAACTTTTTCTCAACCTTGATGGCATACCAGTATGTCGTGCTAAGCGAGGAGATGTTTAGGAATACTATTTCTTCATGGATGTACTTGTGTAGGTAGCCACAATATTTAAGTACCAAATGTCACTCTGTATCCTTGATACCCTACTTTGTGCAAAGGGTATGGAAAATATTGGTAAACTCTGGCACGTCTTGGTTGCTTCCCTGCCACAGTGTGGTCCACTTTATGTATTGATCCTCATAGCTTGTGGTAGGGTAGTACTACTCCTTGATGGCATCCTGGAATGAATTCCATGTGGGTGTGGCTACAAATAGTGAGCCTATACTTTCATCCTTCTGCTCGCAGTAGGTTTCCCACCAATCCTTGACATTGGGGGCTACTTTGAGAAGAGCGAAAATAATATTTTCCCAACTGGAAAAATCATGAACAAAAAATAACCCTCTAGCACATTTAACGATTTATCAATGACATTTGTGTCTATCTGACCCTTGAATATGGGGATTTCAAAATGAACTTTTACCTTAAATGGTGTGGCATTTCTAAAGTTTCTATTGGAAACCGATGCATCACCCCTAGGTTTCCGATGAAGGATCTCAGCAAATTTGTCCATCATCGTGTTCCTTTGTTGCTCGAGGGCTTCTTTGAGCAAGATTTTGATAGTATCTCCTATCCCCTCGTCTTTATTTCCATTTGCCATGGGAGACCATTAGGATTTGTGAGTTTGGTCTTACAATGGCTCGACCAGTTGAAGCCCTAACTCCTTATATCTAGACTTTGTTGGGGACATGCAAAAAAAAACATAGAAGAAAAGCAGACTGCTCTAATACCACTGATCCGGATTTAAACAGGAACACAACAAATTATAGAAATAATTGTAGACACAGATATGCAGTGGGAATAATACTTCATTTCATTAATGTAAATACTAAAATATGCTTAAAAACACGAATGGAAATAAACGAGCTAGGGTGATGGTAGCTTGTCTCTGAGAAGAGATGTGGTGGCTACATGCCTCTAAATTGTCTTACAGTGAGGCTCAAGGGCCTTTTTATTATTGAATAATAAGATCAAACCCTAAAAAACCAAAACCCTAACCCAAGGAGATGTAACACCAAGAGTTTATGGGCCCTGTTGTGGTGAGTTAGATAGCCAACTTCCCGAGGTCGCGACTTGATCATACCCGTTGGAAATATCTCTCCGAGAACTACGATGGAAAAGACGATTTTAGACAGAAAATAATTAGTGGTAGCTTTCCCAAAAAATAAACTTTGTCTAGGGCCTTGAAATGGCTCGGGAAGTTTAGGACCTAAAAAACTGCTAAGAATAGTATATTGTTCTATAATTAAGGAAATTGAAAAACTGAAAGAACCAATGGTGGGGTTCCAAGTGGAATTGGTGAGTGGCCACCAATCTCCACCTGGATCAGGGATATCTCCATACAAATATTAGTCAAGATGAATGGATTAGGAACAAGAATTTATGTTAGGTATAGTAGCTCAAGGGTTTTTATTGAATTGGTTGGTGTTTTTTCTAGATTAGGAGGAGCTGGGCATTTTCGGTCTCGGAAACTAGGTCAAAATTGTAGGGGATTCTATGGGGCAAGGTAGGTATGATCTTCAACACCTTAAAGCTTGATGGGGTGAAAGGATAGACTAATGAGGAGCTAAGAAGGGTCTGAGAAAGTCAATAATCCTTCTTAAACAAAAGAAAAAACATGAAATACTGGTTTTTTCCCAAGGCAGAGCATTAAAACCTAATGTAATCCACCTATCTGAGTTGAAAAAAACCAATCAGAAGCAATTATATGGAAGACGCATACATAATTAACATAAGAACATATTAATAGAAGAAGAAATGCATGCTAAAGGCCACACCATAGGAATCCCATAAAAATAGCTGCAAATGTATTAGTTTCTTGCCAAAACTGCTACAAAATGATATGTGTTCAGTTCATGAGCATCTAACTGAATCGAACCTCTACAAACGACTAAGAAAATACATAATATAGGAATCATAACTACTCATTCTGACCTTCAAGGGTCAAATCCATGGGAAGAAGGGGTGTTTCAACCGTTTCCCAACGAAGAACTGGAATACATGCAGTCAAACAACTTGCCTCTAAAAGAGGGGAAACTGATTCATTTTACTCAAAACCACCTCTAAATAATGAATCTACCCTCTAACACTGTTTCAAGATGACATTTACATGCCATGTTATCAATTACATCAGTGAAGTCATCCATGAGAAGAGATAAATCAAATTCATAGTCAAAATAGGTGAATTTCAGTTTTCTTGAGCAAAATGGCTCAAAGCGTAGTGCCACTGGCTCAAAGCACAGTGCCAATTTCATCACACTTTTGGAGGCCGTCCCCTTATCCAAATTGAGCCCATGATAACGCATTGGAAAGAACTTCAAGTCTAGTTTCTGTAGCACCTAGAATTTTTGAATTTGGAGGTCATTTACCCCTTCAAAGCTTGAACCTCCCAAGACTACTCATATGTGTCCAAAAAGAGGCAGAAAGGTCATTTTTTGGTAGTTTTTGGACCTTTTGGTGGACGAAAACTTCCAAAACTTCTGAAAATGTCCAGGGTGAATGTCATCATCATTCTGAATACAAAAATTTCAACCTATTCTTCATTGGCTTCTCCATGAAAAAGCGCAACGCCACTTGGTAAATTTTCTGCATTGTGAATTTCAAAATATAAAAAATGAACAATTTCTCAAAATTTGCCCAAATTTGGCATGGAGCACCACTATCATTCTTTGGTTGGCGAAAGAAGCTTCAACCAATATTTTGAGTCTATTTTCCTTCGTTGTGTGGTTTTCTTTGTTGCCTAGCTCTGCTTGCTGAGGTGTGACTGCCTGTGTTTTCCTCCTTCTTATAGTGTTAGTCTTCTTGGTCCATCTTTGCAAGGTTGAGGTGTATTAAGGGAATGAATGAAAGTTTTTTTAGGAAGGGGGGATGGGAGATGAGCTTACGAGCTAGAAAATGAATGAGGGATTAGGAATCATAAAATGCGAGGAATGGCTTGGCTTGTTTGAGAAATTACCCTTTGGGAAGAGGGATAAAGGGATAGGGATGATATGGAATAGGGAAAAAGGGAAAAAGGGATAGGGAAAAATTTTAGAGCTATAGTGATAGGTGATAGGAGGAATGTTGGGGGTTTTAGGGTTTAGGCATAACCAAGGGAGATTTTTAGGGTTTCACACTTGCCAGGGGGAAGGATGCTAAAAAGTTTAAAATGCAAACCAAAAATGTAGTAAGGGATGTTAACTTAATTGCATTGAAGGGAAGAGAGGAAAATATTAAGGTTTATTGAATTTTTTGAGCCCTTTTTGGCTTTCCTACCAAAAGCGCCACCGCCAAAAGCGCAGTTCCACCCTCTCAAAGCGCAGTGCCACCCTCTCAAAGAGCGATGCCTTTTTTAAAACCACCTTTGGAGGCCTTCCCAATGTCCAAATTTGGTGTGGGATAGATCATTTGAAATATTTTCAAGTATAATTTCCAGAACATCTTGAATTTTTTAATTTGGAGTTCATTTTCCCTGTCAAAAGATCAATATCCCAAGACTGTTCAAAATGTGTAGAATGAGGTTGCCAAAATGCAGAGTATTGTTTCAGTCAATGTTTGGAGGTCTTTTTGAACTCCAAATTGAGCTCATGATAGCTCATTGGAAGGCTCTTTGTGTATAGTTATCAGTGGACTCATCCCACAAGTCATGTGGTTACCCTATATAGGAGAAATATCGATTTCCCCAAGGTCACTCTAGAATTGCATCAACTCTCTTGAGGGAACTATATTTTTGACATTTCTCTAAAACAATGACACCTGTGTAAAAAATGAAGGATGTTTTTATTCTTGGGTCTATGATGGACAAAACATCTCTCACTTTTGTCAAATTCATCTTTTCTTGCTCATGAACACAGTTTGAAGAAAAATCATCCCTTATCTTTGGTGAATGGCTTGTTCCTTTGAATGACTTCTCGATAAATGATGGAGACCTAGTGTTTTATGATATGAAATGGCCTCATACCTTCTGATATCCCTTATGCCTCCTTTTCTCAGATATCTCTGATTCCATAGCCAACCCTAGCTCAATGGGAGAGGAAGTTAAGGTTTTAGTGCTTGTTTCTCTTTTGCTTTTGCAGGTGAATTGGTGCTCATGATGACTTGATTTTTGTAGTGGCAGGTGCTTAGAAACATCATTAGATGCTAGGAGTAGCTGGGAACCAATATTACATATGAAAAATAAAATCACATCATTAATGGAGATAAAAACAAAATACCCTGTTTTCACCTCAAAACAAGTTTTGAGGTGAGAACTACATTACACTTTCAAAATAATAAATTATGGATTTGCTAATCATTACTTGCCTCCTCATGTCCTTGTTGATCATTATTGGCATGTAATTGTTAGTTCTGACTATGGTGGGACCCTAAAACCTAATGAGACCAAACCTTAAGACCTAATGAAATGAATTGCAAAGGAACATGAGCCATGGCTAAAATATATGAAAGAGGATTAGCAAGTATTGTTTTGAGGGAAAAAATTGAAGAAAACCCTACCTTCAGTGAATCCATGACTAAATGGAATGCAAACTCATCAGTATAGGACTCCTACTATGAAATGTGAAAGAGCAGATTTTGATCACTGATGGCAGTGTGAAACACTGACACTAACACATGTCATTTGGGGTACATGTTATTTTTAAGTTTAATAACTTCATTATTAATGTAAGACTCAAGGTTCCCCACTAGGAGACATAAAGCTCATATTTTTCAGATCTCTCACATGGATCTCATATTACTCAAGGTGGAAGGGATTCTTTTGTTGAAAATGGGGATTTCCTAGGAAACTTAAAGTTCAGATTTTTAGATCTCTCCCATGAATTTAATGTTACTTTGGGTGAAAGGGATTTTGTCTTAAAAATAGGGAATTGTGAACAAAAATTTACATAATTCCTATGGATATGTTAAGTTTCTATATGGTATATTTTAAAAATACAATATTTCTCAAGATAAAATGGTCCAACGAATGACAAAGCTAGGATTACAAAATTATGATCACTCATGGAATTACATTTGGAGGCAACATCAAAACCAATTGGTGAATTAAATTTGAACAAGGACACTATTTTGGATTTTCTAAGACTTCATCTTAATACAATATATACATCTACTAAACCCTAAATTAATTTGGTTATCCCAATGTTTATCTTTAGTTGGGTTGTTATATAAATTTATAGAGTAAACAAATTCTATACCTTTAGGAGTATATATGAAAATCCCAAAATAATTGTATTTGATGAAGAATAAGCTATTAGAACTTTCCACATATGATTTTTAATTATATGTAAAAAAATAAGATTATCACATATAAAAGAAAAAAATGTATCAAAATATGATTAATCCAAAATATTGTTAATTATTAATTCTTAATTTCTTTAAACACTTGCTTAGAATTTGTTTATAACATTATGTATTTAATATGAAAATGATTGAATATGAAAGAAAGTTAATGTCCCATTAAAATTATGAAATATAATTAATTATGAAATATGATTAATGTAAAATATGTATTTTTCCACCTTTTTATTTCTACAATAGAGTGTTACATAGGATACATCTTGAGATTACCAATGTCTTTTTTTAACAGTTTACATGATAGAAAAAATACATGAAATTTAATGATGTACATCGACCCAAGAGAAAAATTTAGGAAGATATGCATGACATGATAAATATAGCCAATTCGGTATCAAAATGAGTGACCCATGATAGTTATAACTCTCAATGAGACTTAACAAGAACCTGAATTGTTACAAAAAAAAGGTGTTGTTGAAGAGCGCCACCCTCATTGTGGCATAAATGGAAATAAGGGGCCTTTGTAACCAGTTTGAATCCACTTGGAGCTGCACCATATCCACACTCTCAAAATGCAAAGAGGAACTTCCAGGAGAGGATTTAATTGCGACACAAGAGAAGTTGTGATAAGAGTGTGCCATCAAATTTGTTTATCAAAAGAAAATAGTATTGAGCCAATATGCATATCTTCCACTGTGGAGAAGAGGCAAAGCATTGTCAACGCTTCACCACCACCAATCTATCCCATCCCTTCCTTTCCCACATTGGCACAACATTAGGCAAATAAGCCTTATGAAAAGTAGAGAATTCAATTTTGGAGCTCGGAGTTTTGATAAGTGCTAAAATTTGGCTTGTGGTTGACTTCCTTAACATTGCCCAATCCCTCATTTCAAGATGTTGTTTGTAGAGAGGAGAATCCCGAAGTCTAGCACCATCAGTATTACTTAATGTGGGACAAGGGAAATTATCTCAGTGCATATAACAAGGCTGACTTATCATATGAACATTTGATTGTCACCACGACTGAAACCTGGTGTGTATGGATGTAAGCATGTCTAGATTGCACTGGGAGTGCCATTTCTAAATATAAGGGAGTGGCTCCTAAAAGGAATTACTGTCAAAATTATATATGCATGGTTATGAAGCCTACCATCCATTGAAAGACGCACCACGACAACAAAGTGATGAAGCCAAAATATTGCACATCTCCCCATACGAGGAGGGGAAAATGTATGGAAGGCTACATCAATGCTAATTCAACTCCTCCTCATGGACCGGTGCAAGCCAACAAAGGGATGTGCCAACAAGTGAAGGCAAATTAACAAGAATGTGGACAAGATGAAGAGAAGAATGGACATTGCAAAACATAAATATGTACATATTTGTACATAATCTAGAATTGTAAATAAAATGAGGGAGGCGGGAAGGCTTCCCATGACATAGCCCGTACATCGTCTCATTTAATACTCACAATGAGCCAACATGATTTATCTACAGATAATGAGGGAGAACTCATAAATATTACTCCCACTACAATATATTGAATCTGTTCATGGCAACTGACTATGAAAATAACATTAAATAGATGCCTATCAAAACTACGATTTATATGCATGATCATACCGAGTGGCATGAATTATCACTCATGATGGGGGAATTATGAAATAGGATTAATATAAAATATGTATTTCTTTACATAAATAATTCAACCCTTTAATAACACTATTGAAAGTTAAAATTTAGATTTTAAAGAAAGATTAATGATAAATTATATGTCCTACTTTATTTTTGAAATTCATATTTTATATTCAATATTAAAACTACAATTAATAATAAGGAAATATTAATATCATTTTATTGTTTTTTTAATGAATAGTATCCCAAAAATGTAACTAATAATTATATGATATTGTCTCTTTACCAATGTCGTTCACTATGGTTGAATTTTCCTATATTAATATATTTAATCACTTTGGAATATGGAAATTGATAAATATTCTATTTATTTATTTATAAATTATAATACTTAATAAATTAGAAATTTGTTATATTTTTTAATTATAATATAATAATTGATTATTATAATTGATAATATTTTAAATCGCATTTCCTTATAAAATTCTCATCAATAATAAAAACCTTTTTTTATAAATATAAAAAATTATTATTTTATTAATATGGTAATTTTAGCATTTTTATTTTATTTATTTACTATAAGATAGTAATACTTAATTTATTCTAATATTTTAAATGTTAATTTATTTATATGATTTCTCCATCAATATATCAAAATAATTTTCATAAATACTTTTCATTTCATATCCTAAAAGTGAAAGTTAAATACATTGGTCATATCAATTTTAACAATTTTTCTTATTTACTATCATTATTTTCCACAATGCTCATTTCCATATTTAAAAGTACATTCAATGCAAAAAAATCTCTTATTTATTGTCATTATTTTCCACAACATTCACCTCCATATTTAAAAATAAACTGAATGCAAAAGAAAGGCATTATACATTATGGATACTCCTAAATTATAATTTGCAATCTTAAAGTGAGAACAACTTTGTGGTGATAGTTGACCTTTTTGTTGATGCTTCAATGAATGAGGTAACAATTGAAGATCATTGTTAAACACACTAATTTAGTTGATGCCATTTTGGTTTCATTGTTAAAGGAAAAAAAATATTGGTAACCTAGAACAATAACCCATGTTTCTTAACACAATGTGGATGAAAATTCTTAAAAACAACATAGACCACATCATGATTCCACTAAAGGACAAATAAAAACTCCCTAATTCATTGGTGAGGATTCCTTATTAAAGTGAAGAACTCACTTAGTGACTCCACCCATTAGGATTTGATCCCATGACATACAAAGTTGCAATTGTTTTATGAAAGTTTGATAAAGTGGATGATGAGGTAAGCATGAGTATGAATCAATAAAAAACTTCCTTTCTTCTCCTCTCTTTGTATCATTAACCATTTAAACTAAATAAGAATAAATGAAAGAAGTACTCATTACATGATTAATACACTAAGGTAAACGGAGTTTATTTTAAAAAGTCAAATGTATATGACGCCCAAATAATAATCTCGGCGTCATAAATATACTACTACTCATCTAAATTAATTCTATAGTATATATGATTAGTTAGATAATATAATTTAATGGGTATCTTTGATAATGGATGTGTTATAAGAAATCATTTAGATGTGATGAGTTTTTGAAGTACTATAAAAAAAAATCCATGCAATTTTCTTTCATATGCATATGAATCAAGTAAGAGGTAAAGGATTAATAGAATACAAATAATAATCATTTGAAAAAATTTAAACTAATAAGGATAAATGGTTGTGGAGACCCTTGAAACCCAATGATGTAGTGAATATAAAATAAATTTCTGAGTCGAGGGATGTAATAATTGATTGAACTCTTGTTCCTAAATATTAATATGAAGGTGTATCCATGGAAGAAACACCTCAACCTATGAAGAAAATCAAGTATGTAATAATCGAGGGAATAGTATTCATGCATGTGAAAATAAATCCACCATGTGCATAATATGAGTGTTGATGGACTTACCTCAAATCTGCTATCATGTTGGGTCACTAGTTTTGGGTAGTTAATATTGGTAACTTGTTAATTAACTTGACTACATGGACATTTTAAAATTTGTATGGAAAAACTGATTGCCACTTAGAATGACATGATATATTCTTTCATCCCATAAAATAATGGTATGGAATTTCCTGACATATAGGAAGTGAAAATACATATGTGGGATAAAGAAGGATTATTTGTACCATCATCAATCAGGTTTGTGTCTTTACTAAAAGTGTGCAATTTATTTTGAAATCTTTGAGCATAAAATATTTTCACCAGAGTAGTTCCAGATTTAACATCAATATATCAATATAGTACAATTTTTATGCTAAATATCATTGAAAATGAAACCTGCAATATAGATACGAACTCTCATTGTTTATTATCACAACATGTATGTGAACATAATGAATAACTCATAGATTTGGTTGATAAATGGACTTGGCTATTTGAATAAAGTCGATAGACATTGACATCAACAATATTGGATGATGTTATTTACTTCATTATATCTTGGTCAACTTTGACCATATGAAAGAGTCAACTTCAACTTCAAATTGACTAGTGAATAGCCAATGAAAAATTTGACTTCGATGAAGCCCAATGCAAATAAGTAGTTGATTAAAATATCAAAGTTAATTGATGCAAAAATCAAATTGATTTGACTAACATTATAACATTGTAGATAATGGATATGCTTATTGGTAGTGGTATTGATGTTTAATATGACTTTTACAGACTTGATCTTATTTATTTTCTACTCTTATGTCATAATTTTATCCTCTTTATGCATTGTAATTTAATAAATTCACGAGTTTCTAATAATGGTAGAGTTTGCATAGAAAGAAACACATGAAGTATAGCTAAGTCAAGTTAAATTTGGACTAATTGTTTCAGTGAATCATTGAAGTCATAATTCACAGGAGCATAAAATGTGATCTTCTCCACCTTTGTAATTGAAATCGATGCCCAGTTGATGAGATCAACCTCTTACTAACATTCATTGATATCAAATCAACTTTTATTATGAAAATCCTAGTCGTCAACAAAAATAGTATGTCTTATTTAAGTTAAACTTATCCTTAATAAATTTAAACACAAACTCTAACAAATTAACACTAAGCAACAAGCAATAAACATATCAATTTATTATAAAACACATTCGATAATACAACAACACATCAACATTAACTAGAAACCATAAACTAAAGTTATCAATAAGAAGAGAAGAACAACAAAGCATCTATTACAACTAGGAATACGATTAAATGTGCAACATACAAAATTTTGCAGTTGAATCGTCAAAGAAACCAAGGAGTTGATTTTTTTATATAATTACTTGTAACAGAGAAAACATTCAAGAGCAATAATTTCGATAGCTATAAAATAGTTAAAGAGTTGAAGTTACAAAATTATGACAACGTGAGAATATATTGATTTCCCAAGTCGCATAACGTTTCTTGGGTTACGACACTGGAAAAGAGTAAGAGCTACCTGAAGGTCGATATTTTAAAATTTCAATATTCTACATATTTATATATCGTTAATTAATTTTTCAGTGCACATCAAATATCTGTCTCTAAAAAACAATAATTTTTAACAATTGACATAAAAATAAACATTTTGTACATAAATATAACTAAAAAATTAGGGATTTTGATAATTTTTTTGCTAGAAATGAGATGTCAAAATCACAATTTTTATAGGAAAAATTTAACAAAAAATGGTTAAATAATAACATTTTTTATGAATTTCATGTCAAATAATAATATTAATCATAGTTTTTTTCAAAAAATAATGATTCACATAAAAATTAAAG
>APFE030251601.1:1709-16248 GCA_000404065.3 Pinus taeda
ATTCTTGCCAATGCTTTACAAGATATGGTCAGATTCATTTCTTCTTTCTCTGGGGTTGGTTCCTAGTGTATATCCTCTTCTTTTGATGTTTCTTGATCATTTTCTTCCTCCTCGTCAAATCAATGTAAAATAATTTCTTTTCAGCACACTTATGACCTTTAACGTATTTATTATCACAATTGTAACAAAGCCCTTTTGTTCTTTTTTCTTCCAATTGTTGTGGTGTCAACCTTGTAGGTTGTGGAAGGCTAGGAGAAACAACACTTCTATATTTGTAGTCATGAGGGGTAGACTTCCTTGTTTCCATAATTTTTCTTTCCACTTTTCTTGTTGACATGAATTCCATCTCCAATGAATCAGGTTCCCAAAGACGAACCTCATGTTGAATGTTATCCTTTAAATTCCCTATGGAGACATATATCCTCTACTTCTCTGGAATATCATTTTCCCTTATATTCAATTTTTGAAAGTCCTCAATGTGCTCTTCCATTGAACACTTTTGTTTGAGATTTATCAATTGGCTAAAGAAGGAGTTTCTCTTGGTATCCTCATAATGTGCTATCATTTCCTCCGTGAAAATTGACCACTTGACAAGTGGTTTACGAGAACAGATCCCTTTATACCATAAAAATTGATTCGGTTCTAAATAATTAGATGCAATACGTACCTTTTGTAACAGTGGTACACCATGCAGATCAAAATATTTCTCCATTTGTAGTATCCAATTTACTGGATGTTTGCCATCAAACTTCCTCATCTCGCTTTTTCTTGATTTTAGGAGCTCGATCTTGAAATGACTGTAACTCTGTAATTTCGGATCTTTAAGCTCTGAAATTTCGACCTGTAATAGCCCTCTAGGTCCTCTTTCTAACTCTACAAGTCTGATCGCAATTGGATTCCCGAAGAAAGATTTTTTCTCAATCTCCCGCAATGACCTAATTATAGACTACTTCAGTAAAGTGAACTTGTACAACATGTCACATGTCACTGTTTCAACCTTAGGTTCTAAAAATTATACCCAAACAAAATACAGTCCGTCCTATTTCTGTAACTTCCTACAAAATTTCAATCTGATGCTCAGAGAGAAAGTTATGACGCTTTTCCCAAGGTCACTTGTTTATGATGTAATTCAGGAGTCCGCAAAAACCCTAACTTCCTCAGATCATATATCTGACAATATAGCGATCCAAGATCTGAAATTATGACCTGAGTTTCAAATCGATTTATTCTCAAATGGATTTTCTTTTTAGCTTTTGAAACTTTGTAGCAGAAACGGTATAGCAAAAATTCCACGATGGCCTGTTTCAGATGAAATTCTAGAGCTTGCAAAAACCCTAAATTCCTCAGATTATATCTCCAAAAATATTGCAAGAAAAGATCTACAATTTAGACCCGAGGTTCAACACTATTTCGTCTCAAATGGGTTGTTTTTCTTGCTTCTGAAAATTCGCAGAAAAAGAGTTATAGGGAAAATTCCACGATGACCTATTTGGAGCAGCAAAACCATAGAATCCAAAGCTCTGATACCAAATGTTATGAAACGAGCTCACAAAAAGATATAAAATATAGATGAACTCCTTAGAAATAAGCCTCTTCGAGGGGGAAACCTCATTTACATTACACAAATGAACAATTCTTGGATGATACAAATCAAAAGACCTCCTTTCTATATATAGGAGTCTAAGGGGTCATAATATAATCAGAGCTGACATAACAATAATAATGTAAGGGCACAATAATAACAATAGTGGGGTTCTATAGGGCACAATAATAGCAATATGGGGACTGCATGGGCATAACAATATAATAACAAGGTTGTATTAATAACAATAAGGGGTTACACTAGTAGTATAGGGACCAACACCCTTTAATGTATACTTCTTTGAGCTTTGTTAAGTTCCTTAATCCCCATATGCTCTTCAACTTCACACATCCACTTATAGTCAACGTCTTGAGAGATATACAGTGTGGGATGCCTTCTAACTCCGAACAACTTTCAACCTCTAGGTATTTAAGCTTTGTCAACTAACCCAATACCCATATGCACTTCAACTTCACACATCCACATGCATCCAACTTGCTCAAAAAAATCAATGTTTCAATACTTAGCAATTCCTCCAATTCTATGCAATCCCTAATGTTCATGTATTGAAGTTTTGCAAGACAATGAATTTGATCTATTCTCCTCAAATTATGACAACTGCTAAATGAGATATGTATGAGTGTATTTGGAAATGTTCCAACCTCCACCACATTATTGCACCTCTATATTGAAATAGATCGAAGGTTGCAACAAACCCCTTCAACAAATGATAACTTTGATATCCTTGTCTCTAAAACCTCTAACCCTTGGAGTTGCGGAAGCATCTAAAAAACATTCAATGTTTCACTTTTTCCTTTGACAACATCCTCCTTGAATGGTAGTTCACATATCAATGAACATTGTGATACCCTCAACTTAGTCAATTGACTCAATTACCCAATAGAAGTCAGAAAAGTTTTCAATTCATCACAACGATGTATTTTAGATTTATTCAAGCTACTTAAGTCACCTAGAAAAGGCAACAAACATTTCAATTTTGTGCAGCCCCATATACCCAAATCATCAAGCTATTTAAGTCAGTCACATAGTGAATCTGGCAAAACTTTCAATTCTTGGCACCACAATATACTCAATTCCTTCAAGTTCTTCAAGTCACATAGTGAATATGATAGTGTGTCCAACAATGGGACTCCTACTTCCAAATCTTCCAAACAATTGAGATCTCCAATTACATTTAGAAATTCTTTTAAATTTGCATGTCCCAAACGTAACTCTTCAAGCAACCTACGATGTGCCACTTGTGAAGGCAGTAATTCAATATTATCACAAAAGTGACATCTATGTACTTAAGCATACTTATATTTCCTAGTGTTTCTCTTGGCACAATTAAATAAGAGCAGCACTGCAAATCAAATTGTTGGAGTTTAAATAACATACAAAGAGAATCTTGCAACAGCTTCAAAGCTTGGAAATTAGAAATTTCGATGTTTTGCTAACTATTTAAATTACCAAAATATTCTTGCAACCTCTCCAATACCCAACACTTTTACAGCTCAAGGTGGTGGAGGTTGATTAAATTACAAAAATATTCTGGAAGCCTATCCAAAGTTGTGCAAGAAGCAACTTGATTGATGCAGTAACTACAGGATGCGACACTTTTAATTGTTATAACACTGAACTATGCCCTCAGAGTACGTGACAAATCCATACGAAAACAGAGTAAATGCTTGTTAATAGAGGCCATAAATTCATATCACAGAATAGAGGATTCAATACTTGTTTATTAAATATTCAACCAAATTACAAACTCGTGTTGTTACAACAATGAACAATTAAAATATCAAACTTGTGATTACATTTATGGATTACAAAGTAAGTTGATACAATTATTGACAAAGGTACAAAGGCCCTATGAATCTTGGCTTGCTCTTCTTGCATTGTTCTAGCCTTCCTAACACCAAATGTCACCTCCATGATCTACTAACCAACCACTCTTCCATCATAATCTCCCCCCTATAACCTTCCTTTGATCCATTGAATCGATTCAACTACTCTTTCATATTTACCATCCATTTCCTCCAAGATTCTATTGCCAAAATTGCTCCCTCTTCCTTCACAATCGCTACACCTCCAACCCATGACCTTGGCTGATGTGATTTCACCCTCAGATGTTTTTTCATCCTCTTGTATGCATTATTGTGACACAAATTAATCACCTGTGGTAGTTGGATGACATTAAATGTGCATGATAACAGAGCTGAAGTGGAATTTCAGCATATGTGAAAACATTTTCAAATGACACGAACACAACAACAGAAATTGCCACTAGATACAGCCATGATCCAACACAAACAAGAGTCCAAAAGGTGTTATAGTAGGTGTTTCAACCTATTATAAATAAACTACATAAGAAAATAAAAATGAAGTTCCGTCCCTCCTTTATTAACAACTAACTACTTAGTGGGAAATCAAATCTTTTATTTTATTTTATTTGGTGATGAGGATTTCCCCTAGAGATACTCCTACATTAGGGGTGACACCACTCGCAACAAAAACATGAGCCCCAACTCATGTGTGAACCTCTTCTGAAGGTCAAGGGTTCTGCAAGTGATCTAATTGATCTGCAGTTACCCGTGATGCAACCTCCTTCCCTCGATTCTTCCATTTGAATAAATACTCGAGGTACTCTTTTTTACGAGTCCTCTTGCTAATTCTGGTAGAAATAATTTCTTCGATTTGTTCCTATGGCCTGATTGGTAAATGTTGCTTCTATTCATTGACAATACCTTCATCTGCACTCCACTCCCCTTCAAAAACTTGTAAAGATCTGCCACATTGAATTTTGGCGAGATATCAAATTTCTCTAAAGCTCTGAGTGATAAGTGTTGTCTGAGATCTTCTTTAGGATGCGCATGGATGAATCTTCTTATATTTCAACTTGTTATATGTACCTCTCAAAAACCTTTCCTTCCTTAAGTGAGCTATAACCATCTCACCATCTTAGAATACTTTCCTTCTCCTTTGATGATCTTCCCTCTATTTATAGTTTTCATTACTAAGTTGCAACTTCTTCTTGAATTGCTCCTACAACTCATGTATGTTGTCCACAAAATTATTTGCATCTTCACTCTTTTGGTTATCCAAATCCAAAAATGAAACCAATTCCACTACACCTTTCGTTGATTTTCCATAGAAAACTTTAAATGGACTCTTGCATGTGGATCGGTTCACTGAATAGTTGTATGCAAATTTAGCTTGAGCCAATGCCAAATCCCACTAACTAGGATTCTCTCCACTCAAACTCCTCACAAATTTCCTAAGCTCCTATTCACGACTTTGGTTTTTCTATCCATCTATGGATGTCGAACTGTAAAGAAAATATGAGCCTACCTTCTTCCAAAGTGTCCTCTAAAAATGCCAGAGAATTCTTGTGTCCTGATTTCAGGTATTAATCCATGGAAAACCATGCAATCGAACCACCTCTTTGAAGAACAATGAGCCACCTCACTAGCATCACTATTCTTCTTAAATGATATGAAGTGTGCCATATTTGAAAATTTTTCCACAACTAACATTGTTGAATAATGTTTCTGTTGTGTCATAGGCAGTCCTAAAACAAAATCCATATTGATATCTTCCCATGGTCTTTCTAATACTTTCAATGGAGTATTCGGTCTGATGTTTTCACTCCTACCTGTGGCTGATTGAAAATTTCTGTAATTTAAACAAACTTCCTCACTTATTTACCAATGTCAGTCCAAAAGTATCTTTCATTCACCAATTTCATGGTCTTATCAAAACCAAAATGACCTCCTATATTGCCACTATGCAACTCCTTAATGAGGGTCAACCTAATGGAACTATGTGGAACACAAAACTGTTGATTTTTATATAAAAAATATTCTTGCATATGGTAATACAAATATGGTGTTTTTCCATACTCCAAGGCTCTTTACATGTTTTCCATGCATCTGTGAAATCTAAGTCTCTTTCATACAAATCTCTCATGCAATTTAAACTCACTACTTCGACAGACATAAGGTTCAACAATGATGTCCTCCGACTCAATGCATCAACTACTCTTTTGGACTTCCCTAATATATGCTTCAACACAAAAGAATAACTTTGCAATAACTTAACCCATTTAGTGTGTTTTTAATTAACTTACCTTGACTATTAATGTACTATAGGGCTTTGTGATCCGTGTATAATAAAAACTCCTTTGACAGTCGGTAATGTATCCACTTCTTCAAGGCTTGCACAAAAGCATAGAACTCTTGGTCATATACTGAGTACTTCTTCTAAGACTCATTCAACTTCTTGCTTAAAAATGCAATGGGTCTACCTTCTTGACTAAGAACCGCTCCAATTGTTTCTCCATTAGTATCACATTCCACTTGAAATACCTTGCTAAAGTCAGGTAAGGCCAATATAGGTTGCATTGTTACCTTCAACTCTTCAAATGAATTCGTTGCTGCAAAAATCCATTTGAACACACCTTTCCTCATATACTTTGTCAACGACACACATATATGATTGAAGTTTCAGATGTGTTGTAGCTCCTAGAGATAACCTTGGATTTCTTTACAAGACTAGTGCATGGGCACATCTAAATTGGTGTGTCTCAAATGATTCTCGGGCAAGAGGAGACATCACACATGTTATATATCTATATATATATATATATATAGATATATATAATCAGATAAATGGTTTGGTTCATTCATCCAAAGATATAAGTCATGTATTTCTGGTATTTCTTTGCATACACAATTCCCAGAATTATACACATAAAAATAGTGGAGGTCGAGTACTTCAAGGGCTTACAACTTAATAAGCTTTTGCATAGTAAGTGAGAAATGATAAGGAGGAGGAGTAACTCATCATATAGAAGCCCAATGCATCAAGAATTGTATGTTCAGCATCTATAGCTTGAAGCCAATAGGAAATTCTAGACTTATTTGAGTTACAGTTAGATATGATGGACAAATAAGGAGTTGTGTGCTATGATTTATGTAGTGTAGTTTTAAAGATATGATTTCAACCCTTCATACATGCATATGCATTAACAAATCAATACAAATGAATCTATAGATAAGTAAGAAATATTCTAGCAGCTATTATTGCATGAATTCAGAGAAGAACATGAACATAATGGATTCCAACAAGAGAATAACATACTATAATACTCGAAGGGGGGAATCACCACCATTTATTTGATATTCTAAAAGATCTGTCTCATTAAGTTATACAGTCAAAAACATGTATCTTTTTCTTACAAATTTGTGAACCTTTGTTCAGTGTTGCTTTCCCCTATTTATCTGAAGAGGGGAGCCAGAACATTCATTACAACAAAATATCTTTGGCCTAGTCTCAGCAGTCAGGTCGACTAGTTGTCTCAGTCAGAGATGGCTTTGTGGCCCAAAAACATTACAAAATTTATTGCCTCATTGAAAGGAGGCACATTACAGGACAACAAATAAGTAAACAATCATATGAAAATAAATGAGATATCTCCTTGCCCATCCTGTGATTGTCTTTGCTTCAGGAGCTAGTCTTCTCACGGTATGGCTTCATGAGTTGTGCATATGAAATCTGTCTTGTTTTCCTTTACTGCTTGAGTCATTTCCCCTGTTATGGGGCACCATGTTCGTAATTCAATTTCTCCAGAGCTTCCCGGTCCATGTTCACTTCTGTGAGTGCAGACCCAGATTTTGCATCACAAGAGGCCTGCCTGGGTGTGCCCATACTTGGTTTAAATGCTCCATATCCTTTATTGAAATTCGTAGTTGCCCTTAGCAGCAATAGATCATGCCTTTAAAGTTCTGCAAACACTATCAGTACCATGATTACTTGGGGATGCTTTTATGGTGTAATATGGAGGACCTCCCATATTAGCCTTTACCACTAAAACAATACGAAACAGGTGGGTTATGATCCCTTTAGGCCCCTCTGCTTCAATCCCTTTCTATGATTTTTCCTCATATGACCAGGGGCTGGAACCAGGGGCTTAGCCCAAAGGCGCTAGAGCCTTTAAAATCCTGTCTGGTGCCATTTTTCCTTTGTATGTGAAATCCCGCACTTTGGCTATTTAACACTATATCACATGAAATCAGCATATCACAAGGGTTCAGAGTGGTAACCTCGTCAATCTCTGATAAGCTATATTTCCATGTGGAGGAGAGAGAAAGGGGCCACCAACCCTTGTTTTTTCCATCGTTTTCCTTTGTTACGCTTTTTTGGTCTCCCCCGGACGATTTTACACTATATTGCACCATCAGCGTATTGCAAGGTTTTGAGAGTGGTAACCCCCACAAACAGTCGATTACGATGCCTTGGACCTGCGGATCATCGATATCTGGATTGATGACATCATCAATGCCATGTGGCACCTCCTGAGTGGTGACAGGCGTCACCCAAAAATTCCCCCATAGGACCCCTAATAATTTCGAATCTGAGTGCCACATGTCCTTCCGTACCACTACATCATCTTCATACTACCATGTGGAGGAGAGTGAAAAAGGCCTGCAGGTCCCTATTTTTGCATGAAATTATTTTGTTAATTGTTTTCGGCCCTCCCCGGTGATTTTACACTGTATTGGAAAATCACAATATCACGGGGTATAATAGAGAGTAACCCCTCTATTCTGCCGATCCGCCAATTGTCGATACCCAAGAGTCGTCGATCACCGATAACACTACTGCCACAAGCCTATCTATATGCCCAAAACACCGATATACTATGTCGCTCTGCCTTAGGCCCCCGCCTATAGCCAATTTTCGATATCGGCGGTTGGTTGATCGCTGATTTCACAAGCCTCCATGTTTCTGAGTAGGAAAGACCGCTGATTGGCGATTGCAATGAACTCTTGGACCTCCGATATGCGATTTTCCCTTATATTTGATCATTTTATCCTTGCTTCCTCACTTTCCAAAGGTAGCTTTAACAGGCCATATCTTATGATCCAGGAGTCCATTCTTGGACTTCCATATACCATTGGAGCGGCTTTGTCCAAGTACTGTGCAATGGAGAGTGTACGATTAAGCTTTGAGATCCTTTGTGGCCTGGGAAGGTGGCTTCAAACTTCATTACTCTTAGGAAACCTTCACCAACTGAAACCCACAATGCAGTGAGTGACAACATTAGCTCCAACTGGGGATGGTGCCTTGCTGGCAAGGTGTTGAGAACCTACAGACCAGTAGATTTCCTTCCATTGGTCTTGGAGTCATTCTTAAACAAAATATAATTATGTTAAAATGGAAATTTTCAATCATAAACTGAAAATTTCATATAACATTTACAACACACACACACACACTGGTATTTACAATGAGTGAGAGACATGTTTCTCTAATTTTGAAAATAAAATTTGAGGAACTGGCCATTTAAGCGGCTAGTTCCAACAGATTCACCATCCAAGTTTTCAAGCGGCTATGTGTTATTTCCTCTTTCTTCTGCAATCTTGAAGGGGCCGAACCACAGTGGATTGAATTGTCCATGTTTTCCTTTATCTTTTTGTCAAATGTCCCACCGGGAGCTAAATCTCCTAGCTAAAGAGGTCTGTCCTTAGCCTTCTTGTCAAATAGAGATTTCCTCCTTTGCTGGTAGTTTGACAATTTGGTCCCCACCTGTTCTTTGTTTTCATGAAGCTCAACTAGCAGATTTATCCTTATTTTCAAGGCACTTGTGTCTTCCTCGGCTTCTTGGAGTAACTTTGCTATTAGCATTGCTAATTGGATTGGGAAGAAAACAACCTTGCCATACACTAGCTCAAAAGGTGATTTCTCAGTGGATTGTTTAGGTGCTACTCGGCTAGCCCTCAGAACAAACTTTAGTTGGGAGTCCCAGTTCCTTTTATTTTCAGTGATGGTCTTCTTCAGCAGCCTCATCGTAGTTTTGTTTGAGGACTCAGCCAAGCCATTACCTTGAGGGTAGTATGTAGTGGAGTGCCCAATGATAATATTGAATTTATGGAAGAAGCTAGTGAACTTGGCGGACTTGAAGACCTGAGCATTATTAGTGATAATTTTGAAAGGACAACCAAAGCGGGATAGTATGTTCTCCTCCATGAATTTTATTACCACTGAGTTTGTTGCATTTCTAGTTGGTATGGCCTCTACTCAGTTGGTGAAATAGTCAGTGGTTTTTAATATCCACTTGTGTTGGCCACTGGATGGTGGGTTTATTTCTATGATGAAATCTAGCCCCCACTATCTAAAAGGTTCCTCCACATACGCTGGAATCAGGGAGAGAGGAGAAAAATTTTGTCTCTCAGCAAACAATTAGCATTTATGGCATGACCGGACCTAGGATTGACATCTCCAAACAACATAGGCCAATAGAATCCATCCTTGAGGATTTTGTTGGTTGTGGTCTTCTAGCTAGAATGCCCTCCATAGACTCCTGCATGGAACTCCCCAATCACTTTATGGGTCTTCCCTTCCACCAAACATAACAACAATACTCCCACCAAGTCCCTCTAGTAGAGTAGGCCATTGGATATAATATATTTTTGTGCTTGCAATCTCAGACTTCAGTATTTGGACTTATCCAGCCCCAGTGGGCACCTTAGGAATAAGAGGTAATGAAAAATGTTCTTATACCAGGGTGATCTATCATATTTGGCATAGATCTTCTGCTCAGATGTTTTAATCCCTCTCTGATGATCCTCTTGTCAGCCTTCCTTTGTGATCAAGTTTATCCCTAGAGCCTGGCAATTGGACTTAGATAAAACCTTGGCCAACCCCTATCCTTTAATGATCTTGGTAGGCTTTATTTCTAGCTCATATTCTTGTATTTTTTCTATCCACCTACCCCTATTTCCTTCACTATCTCCTTGCACCAGGATTTCCTTGACTGTTTTCGTTGGGACAAACGTTGTGATTTCAGATTATAGCACAGACATACGAAATGCCTTCAGAGCCTTCACCAGTGCATAGGCTTGTTTCTCCATTATATTATATTTCCTCTTAGCATCCCTTGGGACTTGGCTAAAGAAGGCGATGGGCTTCTCATAAACCTCTTTATTTTTTTGTAGCACCACTACATGGATGGTATGTGGAGAGGCAAAATAAAACATGTAGAAAGGCATTGAATAGTTAGCACTGACCAGTACTAGGACTTCAACCAAATATTATTGGATTCTAATGAAATAATCACGGGGAATAGGGCTCCACTTGACTTCATTCTCCCTCTTAAGAATGTATGTAATACCCTTGACTATCTCTGCATAGTTGGGAATAAATCGCCTCAAGAAATTTATTATCCCCAGAAAGGCTTAGAATTCTTTCTTGTTCCTCGACGGAGGAATATGGTTGATGGCTTTGACTTGTTTAGGATCGATCTTCACACCCTCCTACACTACTATATGCCCTAGTAGCTTCCCTTCACTTAGGGTGAATTGAGATTTCTTAGGATTTAGAGAGAGACCATACCTCCTACATTTCTCAAAGGTGAGATTTAAGTGGAGGATGTGCTCTTCATCAGTCTTGGAAAATACTATGATGTCATCCAAGTAGACCACAACAAATTTGTCTTGCTTGCCTACAAAATCTATGTCCATAGCTCTCTAAAATGTGGCCCCTACATTTATCAACCCAAAAGGCATGTGGGTATACATGAATTTTCCCCACGGGGTGGTGAAATCAGTCTTTTTTTGATCCTCGGGGTGAACTGCCACTTGGTTGTATCTAGAGAACTTGTCCATCATGGAAATTCTGGCTACACCAACCACCTTCTGCAATATATTATCCATCTTGGGCAGCAGGTAGTTGTCTTTTAGATACGCCATGTTTAGATTCTGAAAGTCTACACATAGTCATATCTCTCCATTATTTTTCCTGATATGGACCAAATTAGCTACTTACTCAGAGTATCTTAAAGGTACTATGGTCTTTGCCTGTCACAACTTCCTTACCTCCTTTTCAATGGAGGGGAGTAAGAGTGGATTTATCTGTATCAGTTTATGCTTACATGGTTTTACTCTGCTCTTCAAAGGAATCTTGTGTTGTATGATGTTAGTATCAAATGCTTTCAAATCTTCATAAGACCAAGCAAAAACATCTTTGTAAATTTTGAATAGATTTAAGTACCTTTGCTTGTATTGCAAGGGGATTCCTTTAGACAGCCTGATCATCTAGGGTTCCTCCTCAAATCTGATATTGCATTCTTCTACATGATCATCCATCTCAGGAGCCATTTGTTTGGAGGCTATGCCATCCTTATTTAAAATCCTTTCTAGTGGGACTAGTCCACGAGGGATGGTGTTCCCTTTCAGTTGTAAAATTTTGCGCCCAACCACTGTCTTTCCATGAAGTGGCTTCTTGATCTACTTATTCTTCTTCTTGGTTGATGATGGAGTGGGCGAACTCCCCAACGACTTCTATGAATATTTTCACCTACTCGTCATCCTCGAATACCTACTAGTGTTTGACATTATCAGGTATTGAATGTTTGTATCTAACTTCTAGTTCATATCTCAGGAGTAGATTTTGAGGGGGCTAAAAGTGTTGGCCGCTGCTGCAAGAGAGTTAGTCATCCTATTTTCTTCCCTAGGTAGAAAATGGATATTAAAGGCCAGGAAGAAATTATTGATTAGGTCCCACACTTCATTATGGTATGTCCTCAGTCTGGGATGTTTGGTCTGGCATTGATTTTTGATTTTCCTCATGACCATCTTAGAGTCTCCATAGATCGCTAGGCATTCAATATTCATCTTTTTTTACCATTTGTAACCCAAGGAGAAATGCTTTGTACTCCACTACATTGTTGGTCACCTCAAATTCCAGCTTGAATGAGAGGGGTATTAGATTGCCCTCTAGAGATACCAACAATATTCTAGCTCCATTTTCCTCTTTTTGGTTTTCTCCATCTAAGTACAATTTCCATACTTCATTTTCATTTAAGTGTTGGTATTCCAGCTTCCTTATCAGGTATACTAATGATTCTTCTAAGAGGTTCTCATCTTTTTCTAAGAGTAGGCAAGAAAGATCACTTTCTTTTCCATGAGCCGAGGAATTTTCTGAGCCTTTAGCTGGTGTCACATTTTTCACAAAGTTGGACTCTCTATACAGTCTCCTTAATTCACCTCCAAATGTCGGGATAGTGGCATAAGTTAGATCTAACTTAATAGATCACCCCACCTTGGAACCCCAAGATCTCGATAAGATCACGCTGAAACGAGGAGGAACATCAGCCACCACTATGTCCATTACCACACTCTTCACAAGGATCTTAGCCAAGTTTAACTCCAGATCCTTTATCATCCCTAAGCACTTGACTCTCTTGGATTCAAAGGAGTACAGGTCCTTGTATGGTCTGGTGATCTCCAAACCTAACTGTTCTATCACTGATAATGGCATGAGGTTGTGTTAGGCTCCTGAATCCAACATGCAATTGTGTAGTAGGAGGTCATGAATTACTAGGGTCACGTAGAAAGGTGTAGCAAAGGGATCCAACTCTTCCACATGCAACCTAAAAACAACCATTGGCCTCTCCTCTTGGAGGTTTAAACTATCATGGGTTGGTGTAGAGGTAGAGGGATGCATGAATTGAGAGAATTGAGCTTTATAAGTAGGCTTCTTTAGAATCTCAGTCAGGGGAACCAGAATGTTTAACTTTTCAAGCTCCTTCTGGAGATTGAATGTGGGTTGGATTTTTTCTATACGTTCTGGCTTTGTTCCTTCTTCCTTAACACTGGTAGGTTTCGGAAAAATAGGTGCCTCTTTTTCTATGTGCCCCTCTGAACTATTGCTTCCCACATTAGAGGAGACTTTTATCTTGGAAGGGCCAGGATTCAACTTATCTTTCCCTTTATTTAGTACTGGGGGAACAACTTGGGGAGAAGATTCCCGTTGTCATTCTAGTTCTCTCGAGCTCTTCTTTGAAGATCTTAGATCATACTTACGTTGTGGTTGTGCTTGCATGAAATCTTAAAACTATTTTCAATAATAAGCTATATCTTCCTCATCTGTTGTTTCTTCTCTATCATGACTAGCCTCCCAGTGAGCCATATTCTCATGTTCTTCTTCGGAAAAAGAAAAATACAAATTTCCCTGCATCTCCAGTGTATCCGATGATTTCTCATCGGGACCATCTTCTAAGTATAAAGGATGAGGGATATGATCAAGTTGTTCCTTTCTTTGCCTTGAGATTTCTATTTGGAGAGACTCTTGTTCTCAATTTCAATCCTTCCAACCTTTTCTGATAAACTCTTGATAATTTTGTCTAATGATTCTCTATCTTGACCAGAGGATGAATCTTCTTCTTTCCCTCTTTTATACTCAGTAGGTTCCTACTTTACCCTTGACTTCCCTGTGTTAGCTTCCTGCTGTAGCAGGTTATTCATTTTTCATGATTGGCATTTTACAGGCCAAATATGTCGTACTTTGCTTGCTGCAATGCTCCATATTTTCTTAGCAGTCTCCAAGTGAAGAAGGCTACTTCAAGTTCATTCAATTGCCTTCAAATTTTGTAAAGTTATCTTGGCATTGACATTTTTTTAGTTAAAGGGAGGTCCAAATAGTTTAATCTTGGTCTCCCTAGGTTTAAATTTCCTGTTTTAGAATATAGAGATTGTAAATCTGTCCAAACAGTTTAATCTTGGCATTTCTTAGATAGGTAGAGAAGCAGAGGAGTCCAACAACTTAATTTGGGCCCTGGAAGAAATAAGGGTAGCATGTAGATAGGAAAGCATCAAAAGAAAAATGAATGATGGGTTTGCAAGTCTAAGTGCACCCCCAAACAAAGAAGAAAAAATGCTAGGTAAGTAGGCTGGGTAGGTAGTTCTGTTCTGAGGTTGTCGAATCCTAAATTGCTGACCAGTTCCAGGTTTTCAGGTGTCATATCATTCAGGACATAATCAGCAAGAATTTGTACGCAAGAAGCTCAAAAGAGGTATAACTGACTCCCCTTCTCTGTTCTCCCCAATCATTAACTAACTTCCCCAAAAGATATCAAGATCTGCTTGACACCTCTTAAGTTCCATCATCTTCATA